>LBLO01000464.1:0-24766 GCA_004354395.1 Chondrostereum purpureum | reverse complement strand
CCAATCGTCCAGTACCCGTACTTCATATATCGTCCAGGACGATGTATATCTGTACAAAAAATACATATCCCGAAAAACGCAGTGAATGTAGCCACATTGCGTTGTCATCAAATCCACGTCATCAAATGAAAGGATGCCTGCGACATACTTTCCGACGTTTTGGCCCTCCTAGTTGCTCCCCTTTCGTTTCAATTAGATTACAATATAGTCTTTGAGTACAGTTGTGCTCAATGGTACGTTTCTGAGTGCATACCGCGTCAAAAACGCGCCGTTCATACATATCACGTGCTTTCCCAATGAGGGAATTGGGGGAGTACGGGAAAGCCCCATCAATGAGATACAGACTAAGNGAAGAACTGGTTGGTGCACGAGCTCTTTACCTTCTTATTCGTCTTTCCCCTCTTACCCTGACCCCCGCCTTCATTTCCCAAAGCGCACCTAGACTTTCGTCTACGATGGCTGAAAAAGCCGCCGGACAAGGGGACCACCACAGCGTCTCTCATGATTCTGACAACACGACTTATGACCCGGAGGCTGAACAACAAGTTCTCCAGCTGGCCAGGACAATTACTAACATGTCCCTGCGCCAGCAACACTTGGAGGACGGTGCGAATCCTTTCAGCGAGGATGCAGATCCTACGGTAGCTTACCTGACCCTCGCGTGCCACTTGCTTGTCCTTACATTTTACTCTTCAGCTGGACCCTACGTCGAACAAATTCGATTATCAGAGATGGATCAAGTCTCTGCTGAACATAGAGAGTAGGGATCCAGATCGGTATCCTCGTCGGACAGCCGGTATCAGTTTCAAGAACTTGAATGTACATGGATATGGAAAGCCTACTGACCACCAAAAGACGGTGGGAAACGTCTGGTTCGACATCCCGGGCATGATCAGTTCGATGTTCGGTAACAAGGGCCAGCGTATCGACATTCTGAGGGATTTTGATGGCCTCGTCAAGCACGGAGAAATGCTTGTCGTTCTCGGTCGGCCTGGAAGGTGTGTCTTGAAGTACCTATCATTCTGAGATTGGATCTAAATCTCCGGCACATTTCCAGTGGCTGCACCACCCTGTTGAAGACGATCTCGGGGGAGACCCACGGTTTCAACGTTGGAGAAGATGCAGAAATTAACTATCAGGGTACGCCCCGTAACCACTAGGCACGGTGTCATTTTCTAAAAATCACCACCTTATAGGTATTCCGTGGAAGACCATGCATAGAGATTTCCGTGGAGAAGTCGTTTATAATGCAGAGACGGACGTACATTTCCCCAACCTCACTGTCGGGCAGACCCTTTCTTTTGCGGCTAAAGCACGTACTCCAAGGGTGCGGCTCCCCGGTGTTACCCGCGAGCAATGGGCTGAGCACATGCGCGACGTTGTTATGGCTGTGTTTGGCCTATCGCACACCGTCAACACGAAAGTCGGTAATGATTTCATCCGCGGTGTCTCTGGTGGCGAGAGAAAACGTGTCAGCATTGCAGAGGTTGCCCTGTCCCAGTCTCCTCTACAGTGCTGGGATAACAGCACACGTGGTCTGGATTCAGCTACTGCATTGGAGTTTGTTAAGACAGTTCGTTTGTCGACTAAGTATAATGGTGCTACGGCAGTTGTTGCTATCTACCAAGCCTCTCAGGACATCTATGACGTGGGTGTCCTTTGTTTTACCGTGGCTTCGTTGTATTGACGAACTGCTTGCTATCAGTTATTCGACAAAGCCGTCGTCCTCTACGAAGGCCGTCAGATCTATTTTGGACGTACTGAAGAAGCCAGACAGTACTTCGTCGACATGGGCTTCCTTTGCCCACCTCGCCAGACCACTGCTGATTTCCTTACCGTAAGTTTCTCTTCCGTTGCCGTGTTCCTCACTATGCCTAATGCGCGCCCCCAGTCACTGACCAACCCTGCTGAGCGACAAGCTCGTCCGGGTTTCGAACACAAAGTTCCTCGCACCCCCGATGAGTTTGCCAACGTCTGGAAGGAGAGTCAAGCTCGCAAGACGCTCCTCCAAGAGATCGATGAGTTTGACAGGGAGTTCCCCGTGGGTGGGGACCAACTTGAGAAGTTCAGGCTCTCTCGCAAGTCCGCCCAAGCTCGAGGCATGCGCTCTAAGTCACCGTACACGATCTCGTAGGTGCAGTCGACCTTGGCTTGGTAGATATACTGACAATATTGTAGGACGCCTATGCAGGTTCGCATGTGCATCACTCGTGGCTTCCAACGGCTGGGAGGAGATTTGAGCATGTTTTTCACCACTATCTTCGGAAACCTCATGATGTCCCTCATCATCTCGTCGATTTTCTACAACCTCCCGTCAGACACGTCTAGCTTTTACTCTCGCGGTGCTCTGCTTTTCTTCGCTATCTTGATGAACGCCTTCTCCAGTGCTCTTGAGGTTGGCCTTCGTTTGAGTCCTGGTCCTTGTCAGCTACGATCTAACACCCCTTCTGTAGATCTTGACGCTATATGAGCAACGCCCCATTGTTGAGAAGCATTCTCGCATGGCTCTGTACCATCCTGCATCTGAAGCCATTTCATCCATGATATGCGATCTACCCGCTAAGATCATGACCTGTACCACCTTCAACCTCGTCTTGTACTTCATGACCAACCTTCGGCGTGAACCTGGGGCGTTCTTCACGTTCTTGTTGTTCTCATTTACCTGTACTCTTGTTATGTCCATGGTCTTCCGGACCATCGGTGCCTCTTCACGAACAATCTCGCAGGCCATGGCTCCTGCAGCTATCCTCATTCTGGCCCTGGTCATCTACACCGGTTTCACAATTCCTACTAGGAACATGAAGCCGTGGTTCAGATGGATCAACTATCTGGACCCCATCGGGTATGCTTTCGAGAGCTTGATGGTTAACGAGTTCCACAACAGGGAGTTCCCCTGCTCAGTCTTCGTACCTTCCTATGAGACCGCGGTCGGAACTGAGAGGGTCTGCTCCACAACTGGGGCAGAGCCCGGGTCATCGGTTGTTCAAGGAACTGCGTATCTCGCGCAGAGCTTCAAGTACACCAAGGGTCATCTGTGGAGGTGAGAAGTCTCCAGGTCTCCTTGCGAACTTGTGCTGATGACGGTGTCCAACTTGTTTTAGAAACTTTGGTATTCTGATTGGGTTTATTATTTTCTTCTGCTTCACCTACCTTGCAGCCACCGAGTACATCTCATCTGCCAAATCCAAAGGGGAGGTCCTTGTCTTCCGTCGCGGCCACATTCAAGCGAAGTCTCGCAAGTCGGACGATGAGGAGGCCACCGGTGACGGGATGAACAGGGGAACAAGTGAGAAAGAGAAGGGAGACGCTGTCGCCGCCATTCAGAGGCAGACTGCAATTTTCCATTGGGAAGATGTCGTTTATGATATCAAGATCAAGGGCGAGCCTCGTCGACTCTTAGACCATATCGATGGGTGGGTTAAACCTGGAACGTTGACTGCGCTCATGGTATGTGCACTTGAGTCTCTTGATTTGTTCCCCCTTTGACTGGTCCTCCTTCACCCCCTAGGGTGCTTCCGGCGCTGGTAAGACCACCCTTTTGGACACTCTAGCAAGCCGTGTCACCATGGGTGTGGTCTCTGGCCAGATGTTTGTGGATGGGAACCGGCGCGACAGCTCCTTCCAACGGAAAACTGGTTATGTTCAGCAACAAGATCTTCACTTACAGACGTCCACCGTCCTTGAGGCTCTTATTTTCAGTGCTCGCCTTCGTCAACCAGCTTCGGTACCTGATGAGGAGAAAATTGCCTATGTTCATGAAGTCATTCGGTTACTTGAAATGGAGGCCTATGCCGGCGCCGTTGTCGGCGTTCCGGGTGAAGGTGGGCCATGCCCACAAAAAACCAAGTTAATTAAGTACTGATTTCGGCCCTCCGCAGGTCTTAATGTCGAGCAGCGTAAACGTCTGACGATCGGTGTTGAATTATCCGCCAAGCCCGAGCTTCTCCTGTTTTTGGATGAACCTACGTCTGGTCTCGACTCTCAAACGGCTTGGTCGATCTGCAATCTCCTTCGCAAACTTGCAAACAATGGTCAGGCCATCCTTTGCACCATCCATCAGCCTTCTGCCCTCCTTTTCCAAGAATTCGATCGTCTTTTGTTCCTTCAGCGTGGTGGCCGTCCTGTCTACTTCGGTGAGATTGGTGAAAACTCGAAGACCCTCATCTCCTACTTCGAACGGCAAGGTGCCCATCCTTGNCCTCCCGATGCCAACCCTGCTGAATGGATGCTCTCTGTTATCGGCGCCGCCCCTGGGGCTGTAGCCGCGCGGGATTATGCTGAGGCTTGGAGGGAGAGTCCTGAATTAGCTGAGGTCAAGGCCACTTTGAAGGCCATGANGGATGATGCCAAACCATTACCCCCTACACAGAAGAACGACCCTTCACACGCCGAGTTTGCAGCCTCATTCTGGACCCAGTACAAGGAATGCACATACCGAGTTTTCCAGCAGCTTTATCGCACTCCGTCTTACATATACTCAAAGTCCGCCCTCAGTATCCTCACGGCAAGTCTTGTGATCGACTCTCTTGGGCCCTAATGCTAATACCACAATCATCGCAGGCTCTGTTTATCGGGTTCTCTTTTTGGCGTGCGGACAACACTTTGCAAGGATTACAAAACCAGATGTTTTCTATTTTTATGCTGCTCACTATCTTTGGGTGCGTTCTTTTCTCCCTGCATCACTCACTGCAGCTGACATGTTCTCTCAAGTAACTTGGTCAACCAGATCATGCCTCACTTTGTTACCCAGCGATCTCTGTATGAAGTTCGTGAACGACCGTCCAAGTCATATTCGTGGCAGTCATTCATGCTCGCCAACATCACTGGAGAGTTGCCTTGGAATTCCCTCATGGCGGTTTTGATGTTCTTCTGCTGGTATTATCCCATCGGCCTCTACCGCAATGCCTCTGAGAGCGGTGAAGTCACCGAGCGTGGGGGGCTCATGTTCTTGCTCATTTGGAACTTCCTCCTGTTCACTTCGACATTCACTCACATGATCATCGCTGGTATTGACGCTGCTGAAACTGGTGGCAACATTGCCAACATGCTGTTCTCTCTTTGCTTGGTATTCTGCGGGTGAGTTTTTTCATCTAGATGACTGAGCACTTGGCTGAAAATCAATTATCAGTGTGCTCGCAAGTCCTGATACTATGCCACGATTCTGGATCTTCATGTACCGAGTATCCCCGTTCACCTACCTCGTCGATGGCGTAATGTCGGTCGGCCTTGCCCATGCCTCCGCTACTTGTTCCGACATCGAAATATCTAATTTCAACCCCGCAAACGGGACCACCTGTGGGCAATATATGGCGGATTACATCAGCCTTGCTGGTGGAATTGTGCTCAACCCTGATGCGACCTCCAATTGCCAATTCTGCAGTATTACTGACACCGATACATTCCTCGCCGGAATCCACTCAAACTACGACGACCGGTGGCGGAACTATGGTCTAATGTGGGTGTACATCATCTTCAACATCTTCGGAGCCCTGTTTTTGTATTGGTTCGCGCGTGTGCCCAAGGGTGCTAANGGTAGACAGATCTAGAGGCCCTACTTTCTTTTGTGTTATAGCGCATTTCCTTTCCTTGGTCATTTTTTTATTCTTCCCATTCTGCTACATCGTACTTCAATACATCTAGATCGTTAAATAGGACCTAGTACATTCCTGTCCACTCTGATGACTTAGAATTAATGCTCTCGACACACCTTACCTAGCTACTTATCTACGGACCAATTCACACACATATATACCTTACCTATTACATGCCGCGTATACGATTGCCTTCGCATGAGTTCGGGGTCAACCTCCAAGTCGTGAGTCATCAGTGACTCATGTCTATGGGCTTTTTCTGGACTTTCTCAAGGCTTGCTCTCATTTGCAAATGTCGGCCAATCTTGGAACGTCCGTTCAACTTCAAACAGGAGGTAAAACACTTGAGAACAACGACATTCTAGGGCCGGTAGCCCAGCTGGGCCACAGACAACATCTCAACCGGGAAAGATGCCATTTCGCTCCATAGAATGCAGGACATTCTAGTTACACTGTCCAATTAAGTACGAGATATGCGTTGCCTACTTTTGATGCTTCAGAAATGCTAGTCAGGCTGAAATTTTCTAGAACTTGGCAGGTCTAAGTGCCTGTCCTACCGTGTCCTGTCAAATCAAGGGGCTCGAGGGATTTCTGACGATCTTCGTCACGGTGCCTCGGGATTAACCCTTATATGGCAACCCCTAATTGCATTAGCATGGGGAACGCTTGAGTTAGATCGTTCGCCGACTCCCCCATCGGTATTTTCTGATCGAGGCGGCCCATAGGGGCGCATAAATAGTCCCTCTCACGCTCACACAACGTTTGCTTCCCTTGACAAATATCTCACAACTCATACCTGCTCCGCGATGTCTGCAGCCGCCCAAGCAGCCCTTGCAGCGTTCCAGGTCGACAGAACCCTAGGAGCACTCCTTATTGGTTTCGCTGCTTCTTGTTTCGCGTTTGGTATCTTGTCAATGCAATGCTTCAGCTATTATGTCCGTTATCCTCAGGACAAGCTAGCATACAAGTACCTCGTTGCACTTCTATGGTACCACCGATTCACTATAAGCATGCGAATGGTCTAATCATTACTATGTCAGGGCCTTGGGGCTAGTCGACCAATCCTTCATCGGACATGCCAACTACTTCTACATGGTCTCGTTCGTCTCAAATTCTTCAGCGCATTCTCCAGTTTTGCTGATATTATTTCAGGAATTTCTTGACACCTCTGAATGTTCTCACCCACGACATAATATGGTCCTTCCTTTCTCAGATCCTCATTGCGGTGTGTAACGTCTCTCCGGTTAAACTTCTCGAGGTGTTCTGAGTCCCACCAGAACGTAGTTGCGACGATTGTCCATGTGTATGTGTTTACGATCTAGCGACTCTTTTTATAGATTGTACTCACCGTATCTACCGCCCAGATGTTTCGCTATGCGCGTCTGGCGATGTAAGATCATGTGAATATGGACAAGATAACATGGCAGCTAACCCCTCCTCTGCAGTGAGCAACAGGAATGTCCCTGTTACTATATTTCTCGTAAGTGGTCCGACTTTGTATCTGATCACAATATCTCATGTTCGCCCCGTTCAAGTGTTTCCTCACGGTTGGGCAAACGGGTCAGATTCCTCTGTACTCTGCAAATCTTATTATTAAAACCTAGGCGTCGAACAGGGTTGGGGATCACATATACGGTCCGAGCGTTCCAGCTGAATAATTTCGCTTTAGCGCACAAGCTCACCGTTTGTTTTCACGTCTTCTCTAATCTGCCAATAATTAATTTGTATGTTTTTAGATCGTCGCCTCCGTTTCCCTTGGTATCGGAGCTATGACAGATATATGTACCGCTATTGCCTTGACATACTTTTTGAAGAAGATGAGAACAGGATATCACCAGTTTGTCTCCCCTGCCTTCGATGGAAATCCCGTTTGCTCATTCGCCCTAGTTCCGATTCTCTTATCAACGGTTTGACACGGTACGCCGTCAATACTGGAGGTGTCACTAGGTCAGTGTGCCATCGACCCCGCGCTTATTCCAGTCTCCTGATAATATCTATCATTTTTAGTGCGTTCAGCGTAGCAACCTTAATCGCGTACGCTGTCAGTCCCACTGCCCTGATCTCGTCCACCTTCTACTTCGTTCTGAGTAAACGTGCGTGTGCATCTGAATATCCGTCCATCTTGAGGGTTGACTATATCTGCCTGCGCTTCTACAGTTTATGCGATCTCGTTCATTTGCGCATTGAACACCCGACGCCTTGTCGGAGGCCGGGGCACAGACCGAGAAAACTCGACCTCCACAAACAACGTTAATCTGAATGTTTTCACTGGCCCTGGAAATGCATTCTATATGGTCAGTCGCAACAACGAAGGTCGTAGTCGAAGCAGGAGCACAGGTTTGGTTCCTACCAAGACTGGAAGCCCACTCGAAATCGACATACAGCAAGAAGTTTCTATCGTGACAGATGGGGTAGACTCTGACAAGAATGACGAATTGGATTTGAAGGATGTGAGCAATCGCGTATAAGGATGGGCCTCTTTATTTCTCACATAGAACACACGCGCCACTCTGAACATCGCGCGTGTTTGGACGTCGGAAAGGGAAGCCGTCGGGGATTTAGATCATCTTGATGTTTTTGAATGGATTGTAGGATCTGTATACTGTAGTATCTCTGTATGTTTCTCATATTTCGATACTCAATTTGAACTCAGAAGGACTTTGGGTATGAGCTCCTGTAGATCTTATTTCCTGTGATCTTCTGAAGACATAATTAATAGTTTGTTTTCAATGATTCATAAATGGACTGAAATTTGACCGTGTTAACATGTGGCGTCAGAAGATGGGACAACGGATCAGAAGTCACGATCGAGACGTTCTCCGAAATGTGTTTTGGCCCTTGGGGGCGTCCAGTTTGACAGTTTCTTTTTAGCAATTTCCTGCATATTGGGGCGANTCTCTTCCATCTGGCCTGGCTGCCAATCGGTGACTGTGTGGCACTGGGGTCATTCAATAAGAAAATGAAAATACAATTTACCTGAGGAGAGCGCAAGCTCAGGTACCAATGATCAAGTTATGGGCTGGGTTATAAGTAACCCTCATGCATCGGAGCGGTCGCCTGAACGGTTTTGGCCTAGATTCTCCGACACAGGTGCAAGGCTCAGATGAAAACTGAGAAGGAGATAGTGATAGTGTTGTACATTATGCGATAATGAAGGGTAACGAAGAAATACAGATCATAAATACCCAAGGCCAAACACTATAGCTTCGACCTCGCACCTCCCTTGACCATGTTTCCTCCCTTCTGGAGAAACTCGACAGCCTCGGAGACCATGTTGTCGACGATTGTCTTCGCGGGAAGGACGTCATGGATGAGAGCAGCTACACGACCCATCAAGAAAGACCGGGCCTGGAGGGACTTTTCGGGGTGTTGTTGGAGATCGTGTTCGGCAGGGATGATACCCTTGGACGTCAACTCCTTGATTTCAGCCTGTCTGTTGTTCTCCCTAACGAATTAAAAGTATAGATGAGCAAGTATTTAGGATGGCTCCAGAGATATTCTCTTACCAGTCGGCGACATAAGGAGTCTTCCTCACGCGAAGGGGTCTTCCAGTGTAGATTAACGTCGTAACGGCATCTTCGTATCCGCAAGACAGCACCTGTTCCTTGTGTGCTTTTGGTGCACCTGCCTCGACAGCAGCGACGAAACGAGTACCAACCCAGACGGCCTCGGCACCCCACATGAGGTTGGCTGCGAGACTCCGTCCGTCGTAGACGGCCCCAGCACCAATGACATAAACAGGTGCCCCAGTCAGAGGGGATTTGTGCCCCTTGACTGCGTCGACACATGCGGGGATAAGGATGGAAGCGGGAATGTCACCGGTATGTCCTCCACCTTCACCAGCTTGGGCACAGATAAGGTCAACACCTGCGGCAAGAGCCTTGGCGACGTGCTTGGGATGGCCGACCATGTTCATGATTGGGATACCTGCCTTGTGCAAGGCATCGACAACGGGCTTTGGGGGAACACCGACCGCGCAGACAAAGAGAGAAGTCTTTTCCTCGATGATGACCTGGACAAGATCCCCAAGCTGACCCTTGGTGTAGTCGTACTGTACGGGGAGTAAGAACATCGGCCAAAGTCGGACATGCATATTAAATAACTTACATTTGTTTTGCGAGCATTTCCACCGACCTGGGGAAGGAGAAGGTCGACACCGAAAGGTGCGTTGGGGTCCTTCAAATCCTTCTTGATAGCTTGAATCTTGGGGTAGATGTTAATATTGAACATTTTGCTGAAATATTTGTGGGATAATACCTGCTGCCTGAGGATCTTGGGAGTGTATCCGAGACCTCCAATGACACCGAGACCACCCGCATTGGTAACGGCAGCAGCAAGCTCTGGGCCAGCTGCGACGTTCATCCCAGCAAGGAAGATGGGATGCTGGATTTTGAACATCTCAGTAATGGGGGTTGATATCGAAGCCATTGTGGAATTGAGTTTTGCGGGGAAAGTTGGGGTACTGCAGAAAAGGGAAGTAAAACAAATCCCGGAATATAAACTTCCTGGTGGTCTGTGATTATGGTCTTGTCGGGTATTGACATCACCGGCCGACATGTACCCCACACGATTGGCATGACTCATGCTATACACTCTTCCGGCATTCAACAAGCCGGTAGATCACTATTAGTTATTAGCTACTTTGAAGTTTGAGTTATGTACATCCTTTCATGGACTTGTCTTGAGGGAGCTGAAAGCTCCCTAGAAATTTACTTGATACTCATGTGCTCCACATTTCTTATCTGTTCAAGATTCTGTAGATTCTATTCTGGTCCGGGATTCTGTCACTCAGTTCTCTGTCTCATGATCATAACCATGGGACTAATTCCGACCAAGACAAATACTCTGCAGTTTGTCATTATCGGGCGGTAATGCGAGGACTGTCCTTTGACTGTCATAGCTCTTCGACACTGATAGCCCGTAAACCCACTGCAGCCGTAAGACTGCAACATGAAGACTGAAAGCAGAAGTGCACTAAGTCAAGGCTCACAAGAACTCCCGCTGACGATACTGGAAGTCACACCAAAAGAAGCGGATGCCAATAGTCCACACAAATCAAAAATGAGAGATATATAGATCACATACTACTTACAGACTCAAACAGCGCTGATAGACGAAGGCTTATCAACAGACGATGAGTTGGGTTTTTCCACCTCTTGCCACTCATCCAACTCCTCTCCTCCCTGATCACCCTCCCCTGACCCTGTCACAGGAGTCGTATGAACTCCTGGCATGTTCCTGGTTAAGCGTTGTCGGAGGTAAATGAGGCCGTATGCAACTGCGAATATAAGGCATTCCCCTACTGCAATACCGACGATGTAGGCTGCCAGGGATGCACCGGATTTCTTGGGGTCAAGGAAGGAGTACGCTGAAAACTGCTGTTAGAATGGGGGAAAGAAGAGATGTGGTAGATAGTTTCGCACTGTAGAACCCTTGAGTAGCATAGGTTATATACGCTACTCCGAGATATCCTCCCAGCAGAACAATGAGGAAGGGTAGGATGAGCCATGGAGGGGTTGGAATACAGGTGAAGATGATTTCGAACAGAGCAAAAAGTGAATTGAATGCATGTACAGATAAGTTACTCCATGCTGAATAAAATTTGTTTGAGTTGAGCATAGATATAGGATGATAAGTGGCACACGTACAGGAGTAACGAGTTGCCCACACAGACGAAGAGGAAAGAAGAGCCCAGAAAACTATCGTTACAATGAAAGCTAGCAATTCCAAGTTAGTATATTAGATGACCAAGAGAGAAAAGGCATCGCACGATAAGTGATAATTGTCGCCGTCAACAACACATGCAGGAATTGCAGGAACCTCGGCCATCTCTTTTGCAACACGTATCCAAACCTCTTCCCTCCGAAGGCAGGCAATGCGGTATGTATTCCAGCATTCCAAAAGTATGCACAGAGCCCGATATAGGATAGATGAGTGAAGTACGAGAAGAACCTACGGGAGTCAAAGTTCGATCATGAGCAAATTGGTATATTCACGGAGATACTAGCAGAAATGACCTACGTTTCATCATCGTGGTCGACAAGTGCTCCCCAAATCAGAGTGAACAAGAGAGTAAAGAACGTATAGAAGGCAATAAAAAGCCGAAGACATGCTAGCAATCGTGGGGGTAGAAACGGAGATGTGATGTATTGGTGGCACGGGTCAAAGGGGGACGGTGTACCCAATCGAGGGTATATATTGACCATTTATCGTTAGACCGAGAAAGGCTTAGGTACAGACCTCTGTGACCTGCGCAGAAAAGGGAGAGGGCAAGGAGTGTCGAAAGCTAGATGGTAGAAAGGGGAAAGGGGTCTCAGACCCAAAAACTTTTGTTAGACCGTAAACGGCTGCACATGCTACGCGGATTAGGCGCTGCCCTTCTTCGACCTTTATAGCTGAGCACTGAAAGTCACTGATTCTCAATGAAACACCCATGGGAATGTATAGTATGGGTAACTAGCTACAGTATAGCAACAACTGACAGGTATTCATATGGTAGCTCTACTTATAATAAATGATGAAATGATGACTAGGAGGAGCATCTACTTGCTCGGCACAGCGGGAACAGCATCCTTGATCTCTCCTACGAAGGACGTGGAAGGACTCTCCACAGCAGTCTTTTCTTGTGCGTTGACGACACTTAAATAGGTGTCTAATTTACCTCATTAGCCGGGAAGAAGAGAAAGAACATAAAGATGACGCACTCCAAAACAAGCTTACTACGCTAACCACTACAAACCTCAGGTGCCCGGGCACGATGGAGAAGTTGATGATTTGGGTAGGAATAAAAACGCCCCTAGAGATAGATTAGCGCCCCACTTATTTCAGTGATTGAGACCCAATGGTACGTACCAGTTACGAATGATTGTAGGAACGTAGGCCTGTAGGTAGGAAGCGGTAAGAGATATGGAAGTACTCGTGTCAATGGGTGCTCTCCGAAGCCTGATAGTTCCCGCTATCCGTTCGATCTCCGGTTGCTTCCCGTGGTACGGAGGTGTAGATACCAGTGGGGAGCTTGGCAAGCCCGAAGTGTCTATCCCATCCCGATACGAATAACATGAGGGTTCGATAGTATCGGGGAAGGGATACGAAATGGGATAATAGACATCCCAATAGAGTATGCAGCACCCAAATGTAAACCGAAACAAAAAGACAAACATACGGCTTGAATCCTGGGAACGGCCTCTCCAGGCTTTCCCTCGAGCACACTCATACTCCCGAAGAAAAATGCAACGGCAGCTGAGATAAAGACAGGTCAAGTTTGATGTTTTGAGCGGGGATAAAAAGCACTGTCGTACCTGGCGTCAATACAGCTTGGTCTAACCACACCTAAGAATGGCGAAGGGATTAATAAAAGTCAGAGACACCGAAAAAAATATGGCTTGCCCGGTAGATAACACCTCTGGTTGGGCTAGCGAATTTGATCCTGTTGAGCAGGCCGTACCATTTTGTCATTATGGGCCCAAACAAGCACCCTGTTTTATATCATAGTAATTCAGAACGCTATCATGTTGGAGGGTTTTCACAGCATACCTCCATAGAAAGTCAGTCGCGCGGTTCTGGCGAACTATACACATTTACTAGTTTCATCTAGGTGCACGAGCGCAATAGCGCAATACGTACATCGTGATTCTTCAAACCAACCCTTTCAACTCCTTGCTGAGCTATAAGGTCGCCAGCACCGAACAAGAACGCAGCTGTTGAGCATTGGGCCACCATTGGGCGACGTTGAAGTGCTGCACTATAAAGGACAACTCAGGCAAGAACGTAATGGCATATTAGAGGCCGCACGTACTTGTATGCTCTCAATAAAGATGCCATGGCGTATGTCTAGGTTGTGGTGGGAGGAAGAAAGTTTGACGCGTGTTTGGAAGACCTGTCAAGAAATAAGCCGGAGTTTGGTCGGAACGTACATAATTTGCGGGGTAGAAAGTTCGGACCGATATCCGACCTATCCCCACATCTCGAGTTTCGACGCGTCCGACGCGTCGATGTAGGTCTCATCTATAGTATGTAACTTCTCAAGCATCCATAATGTAGGGGATACAAAAATAGGCTGGCAGGATGTGTGACGACGCCCCCGACTCTTGGTGTACATCTCGGGGATTCAGCTGGTGTTATATACTCAGGCAGACCCACTAATGTTGTTTAGATTAGAAACACACGATTAATTCCTGTTGGTTACTCGCTACAAAGATACAACTACTCCCTATTAGAAATTACCAAGCATATCCTCCTCCCTCTACATCCTTCTTCTGTGGCGCCATCACTGCACCTGATGAATCTCTCCGCCCATGAGTGTAGACCAAGGGAGGATCTCTAGTAACTTCTGTGTGAATGGAAATCATGTGCATTGGTATATTGCTGGTGTTAGTAGTAGAGACTGGATGAGGCTCCGTTCGCTGAGTTGATCCCTCGCTACGATTGGTGTTGACAATAATAAGGTTGAAGGTGATACCCTACAATTCCCCACATCATGTTAGATTTGTAAACATTACAAACGACATGGCACTTACAATGATTTGAACGACCTGTAACGCGTGGGAGCATCAGGATACCATCTCTCGGGAAACCAAGCAAAGCTCACCGTATTAGAGACACCTAGAGAAGCATTGCTCGATGCCATGTATACACCGAATAGAATGAGAATGGATGAAGTATACATGAGCCCAGACTCTATCATCACCCTGATAGCTCTCGCTAGAGGATCGTTCTGTCTGCGCCGAGACAATGAGTCCGATAAGAACGAAACTTTTCTGGCTTTGACATTCCATATTCTGTAAACAATCAAGCCAGTGCTCAAGAGATTGGTGGCGAGAGTGAGAGACAGCATGCTTGTGATGAACGGCTCCAAACTTGAATGGTTCAGAACTCCTGTTCCCAGTGTAGCCTCGATATAGATTGTCCCAATTCCGCACGCTATTATCCCCAGAACGTGTCAGGGACTGGAGCATTCACTCCCAAAATTGGAGCACTCGCCTGTTTCTCCAAGAAACAGCAACAGAGGGAGAAACACCATCAGCCATCGTTTATCCCAAATCACAAAACAACGATAAATCTGGCGGGAGAAGGTAAGCGATGTACTACCGTCTGGCAGGAAAGAGTGTGGGTGTTACCAGGATGGAATCCCCGATGAAGGTCTGAGCAACATAATCCACCATCTTCATAACGTTGATCCAGTATGAGATATCGTCAAACGTTTCTTCGGGTTCCTTGCGAATACACAAATGCTTCGATATTATGTCTTAAGCCAAACGAGACATCGAAAGTCGCGAATACGAACATCCCCAGCGCGGATAGAAGCATAAGGTAGTTCAACTGGGAGGGCCGCTTGAAAGATCCATCCGAACGCAGGAGAACGTTCATGCAGGAGAAAAACGTCGGTAGATAGATTCCTTCATAAGAAAGTCAGCAAACACAAGAAAAAACAGTGGTGCACATCGTACCGTATGCTACCGACTCCATGAACAGTCCAACAATCTGTGCGATGTCGATTGGGAAGCTCCCCATGGTGCTCGTGGAGGAGCGATGCTCCTGGTTCTAGTTCCTGGAGGGTCTACAAGACAGAGATAGATGGTTGTAACGAAGCAAGAAAAAATTGAGCGGGACTATCCGATCCTCACTTATAGATATTCATATCCGCGGCTGCTGGTGCCTGATGATAAGAAGAATAACCATTGCGGGTTGTCATTAGAGATGGCGGGCCATATATTATATTGCAGAGGCCAGGTAGTTCATGAGGAACCTCATCAGTGGCGTTTTCTTGCCCGAAGCTTCCGCGACGCTTAGATGCAACGTCCTCGCAACCTGGCTACGCATCATATATGATACCTTTGACTGTAGGTGCAGGGGTGTGAGCTACTGAGATCCTACAGCGCATTTCAACCATCATACGACTTCCCCAAGAGACTTGGCCAAACGATCGTAAGTACTTGGCCTACTGATAGTTGGGTACCGGAAAGAGGGAAAGATCCCACAAATATCTCAGGACATCAACGACCAATTTGGGGCGTGCGACAGGGCGCTTTTGATGGCGGGGTTACCCGGCATAAGTAGAACAATTAACATGTGGCAGGCAGAGGTGGTAAGCTGATATTATTTGGCGTTTAAATTGGGTAATGTAGTAACCACAGCAAGAGATGCTCAACTTGAAGCCCACATTAATGTTCTTGGGGTTGGTTTTGCAGTGAGCTGTGACGATGACTGTTTCAGTCGCTTCCAGATCCCTTCGACTCGGACGGGAGATAGGCCAAGAGTTTCGGTGGTCTGCTCTGAGCTCACTCGTCCAGCAATTCAAATACCCACAGAGGATAGTAGAGATGTGAAAGTGCCCCTGGAAGATTTCAGATGACTTGGTGGTTATCTCAGTCTTTTACTTGATCTCTTCAAGCTATACTTACCATGATGTTCGGGTGACAAGTCTTCATGTGGATGGTCTGACTATGATGAATAAGTTGCGCAGGATAAGAAGAGGATTCCCATTAAAAACAAAGCTGAAACCTGAAAGCCTTGGGGGTAAGAAAATATCCTGAGAAACGATAACCCGAAGGTCCCGAACTTCACAGAAATATATATGAACAAAGGGTAGCAGTGACGAGAAACAACAGTAGAAGGATGCTGGCAGTTTCAATGACATGCTAAGATCTTATTAAAGCTGCGTTATAGAGTTACCAAATGCTGGTTTACGTGCAGAAGGGTGTACCAATAGGAATCCCAAAGTACTATTTGGAGGAAGTCATCAACGAAATTCCTTTAAATAATAATTACAGCCTGCCTACCTGGGTATGCGCAACATTAATTCCAGTCGAAGGAATGGATGCTGAGCAACTTGGATCCTCGCCCTCGGGATCGCACTCTTTGGTACTTCTTGCAGATGCAGGATCTGGGCTCTGAAAGAATTCAACTCCTGCGGTTTCAAGTGGTGGAGATCATCAGTATAATCTGTATGATCTCTCATTGCAGAAAGTATTAACACACCATGGTGCTTGAACCCAAGTGCTCGAGGAACGATAGTAGGAACCCTGAAGTCTGTTGGGACTGCATCTTAATATAAAGAGTTATCAAGAAGTCTCACCCATCAGTGGTATGGACACCTGCGTAAAATTGTTAGCCTGATTTCGAGGCTGAAGAATGAAGACTCGATCTTTCCACCCTRGGCTCTCAGCAAATCTAAGTCGCTCTGGCGATGTACTTGTTTGGTCCCTGGGAAGTTRCAACCTAATTTGGGTGGACCGGGTTTNGGCGGCTGTGCCCCTCACAATTTCCCAGATTACTCGACATTCTTTTTCTATTTGTATTTCATTGTGCTCACCCTAGTATTTAGCTCTTCAATCTACTTAGTTATTCTCTTTGTAAATACAAGTACTACATTTTACTATTTTACTGCTGTAATATTTCAAAGTAATTCAGTCAAGCCCCTATCAGGAAAAGGTGTCATACACTCAAGTAGATTTCAGTAGACTTACTTCAACTACAGGGGCTGACRTTGACTTGAACCCAACAGGTTGGAGAATTAGCTTCAGTGACTGAAGTCAAAGTCCTGTGAAAGGTTTTAGCTTGAGCTAGCTAAACTTAACCTGAGATAACTCAGAGCCAACCTTAGGTTAGCTTGAGACTACTATAGTTCTACTAGAGTGGAATTAACTCACAGAGAAGATAAGCAAGTTGACTTCAAGTTGACATGAAGCTAATCTAATTCAACTTATATCAGAGCATGTTAAGCTTAGTACTCAAATAAATCACACAAAAAGATAGAGATAGACAGATATATTAGAGTTACTATCTAATACAACAAAGGAGACTACTATAATACACTACTATAACCTAACTAGTATTCTATTCAAACATGGTAGGTAGATAGGTAGAGCTACAGGTAAAATAAAATAATGGAGGGTATACTAAGGAAAGAATAGAATGAATAGATGTAGAGGAAGAACCTAAGAGAGAATAAGAAAGGTTAGCTAAGAAGGGATGAAAAAATATAGCAGACATACCTAGGAACCAAGGACCAAGTCCAACCAAACATTCCAACATCAAGCAGGGAACTCTAGAGAGTACCTAGGTGATGTATTAGTAGAGAATATATAAGATAAAAAGGTTACTTACCTATATGGTATACCCCCCATCCAAGATATAAATGCCACATCACCAAGTAAACTGATACCTCAGAGGCCCCCAGAGAGTATAGCAATAATAGAAGACTCAGCAATAGAAAAGAGAATGAATATGGAGAAGAAATAATGGAAGAAGGGAGGAGGAGAGGAAGGAAGAAGGGGAAGAGACTGATGGATGGTGGTGGAACGACTCCAAGAAGGAGTTGAAACTCCGCTAGAGGCCCGTGGTTTATAAACCAATATGTCATGTGATGATGAACTCTGTTCCAGAGTCATCGGGCCGCATCCGAAGGCTTTTGATCGCTGTTGAGCATGATGGTCTAGAGGGGTATAGCAGTAGCTTTTTCTTAGAATTAAATAGAGGGCCATTAAGAGAGTATCTACAGGTCCTTAAATCCAAAGTTTCAGAGAAATCCATTGACTTTCTGAATTAATGACTGATGAAATTTGAACGTGCACAAATTGTATTCAAGTTCACTATAGGAACCCAGTGCACATTCTAATGAATTCCTTTCTCCTCACTTAGAAAAATATTGTACTTGTCTGGGTACATCAGGATTACTATTATATAGATATATAGAGTGTACAGAGCTTCAAATATAAGTACAATTACAAGGGAAAAGACTAAAGAAAGAGTATAGAAGTACGTCCAAAAGGAGGAAGACAGAGTGGTGTACCCAGAAGGAATGGGTAAATCTGCTGTAAAACTGATTATTCCCTTGGATAGAGAGTACTTGGATGTAGGAAAGATGTACCTTTCAAGTCCCAAGTCTTCCAAATGGGCCTGTAATGAGTGGGCGAGTTTTTTTGGCAGGGGGAGGAGGAGAACATGGGTATTGTTCTACAACGGCTAGAAGAAATGGGGAGCGGATTAGTGCATTRAATAGAGCATATAGTGATCGTAGATTGACCCAMTTTTGMAGTCCCAATGTGCCCAGACAAGATCATAAGGAAGTGGGGTCCTGGGGGAGATGGGGAAATGAATATGGATGGCATTCTGGAACGGCTGGACAGAATCAAATACTGATTAGCGCACCTTCTTCRCATCAAAGACYAGTATRGGAATCCCACTTTTCAGATCCCTAGGTGCTCACAKGGTCCCTCTGTGGATGGGCGAGTTTTTTGGGGTGGGGGAGGAGGAAGAGGTGGGTGGTTCTCCACAACGGCTGGATGGATCGCAAAACGGATTAGCGCATCGTATTCAGAGTATAACAATGCATAAGGGGCGTACTTTATAGGTCCCCAGATGACCGAAATCTCCTCCAAGGTATGGGCGAGTTTTTTTGGCAGGGGAGGAGGAGAACATGGGTGGGGTTCCATAACGCTAAGTCGATTTTAAAANCTGATTAGTGCATCATTTTTGCACTATAAAAGAGTCTAATATACGTACTTTTCAGACCCCAGCCCTCAAACGAATTTGGAGTGAGAGGGTGTGTTTTTGTGCTGGGGGGTAATAAAGATGTAGACATATCTTTGCAACGGGAGATCGGATCCAGGAGCGAATTAGCGCAGATTAATAAGCAGATTCAAGAGTATAATAGCCCAAGAGACCGAGACCAGAGGTGTCCAAACAAGCAGAGAGCAGGATATGCAAGTTTTCCAGTATAACCAGATTGGGACTTAGAGTCCATTTGGCACATGCAGGTGGCCCGTAGTGTGATTATGTAATAAAACCGACAGTGTCGTTGTAGGTTTTATTACATAATCACACCACGGCCCACAGCAGTGCCTCAGAGAGCATGTCAAGCTTCATCAGCCACATAAATTCAAGAAATTCCTTACGGTGTTGCATATATATCTTATTCAATGGACTTATTATGGACTATAATTAGGTGTCTTTAACTAGCTTTAGTAGACTAATAGTAGCCTTATTCAGCTCAAGTTGCAAGGTTTATAGGTACTTAACTTAAGTTGAATAAATTCTATGTAAAGGTGACATGAGTAAGTACCTCTTGTAAGCACTAACTTGGGTTGACTTCAGGTCAACTTGGGCTGTCTCTAGTCAGCTGAAGAAGGTTTAAGTATTGTCTATTTACTTGTAGTAACTACAGTATACCTCAGTCAACTTGGGCCTACCAGAGTGACTGTGGTCAGATCTCCAATAGAGATCTACTTGAGCTAACTTTAAGTTAGCTTGAGCTCAAGTGTACTTTCCTGATGCCCATCATGTTATTGCATCATCAGGTCCCAAAAAACTCAAATTTTGGGACCCAATGACATNCATTAANNTGCTTGTGAACCACCKSAGCTGTGAGSAGRWRRCSTCGMRWWTTGSGAYSCAATGACATCNATTARCACTTGTGGGTCAAAWCTATCTATTCCCTCAGCCTCGAACTTGCCACGCTTTGCGATGGCCCACACCCGCTCGTAGCCGTTTTACTCCAAGGAAACCAACAAACACTCCTCTGTAAGACCTCTGCAGAGGTGAGAGATGGTGTTTTCCCTTTCCTAACGTCTGGCGATCTTTCTCTCAGAGTCTCACGCCGCGGCCGACGATAACGCACCCGGGAATCCGGACCGAGATACCTATACCACCGTCTTCCTTTCTCCGTCATCACCTAGGCTCTATGGCACATTCGATTCGAGTTTCTGACAGCCATTCATATTTAACTCGTGAAAGGCTGATCAATGGCTCAACTACAATTTGAACCCTCCAACACAGCTGTTGATACCTCAAGGAACCAGAAAGATGAGATGAGTGAGTTCGACAAGTTAGTTGAAGATACTCCAGATGGAGGGTTAAGAGCGTGGATCGTTGTTCTTGGGGTATGTTACCATGCAGTYATTGTTTCCATATCATCCTCACTTCGATAATAGGCCGCATCTTCGACATTTTCAACGTAGGGAAATACTATTTCCTGAATGATTTCCGATGGGCTGACTGAGTTGTAGATTTGGCTATGTGAATTCATGGGGTGTGCGTCGAAATCCTGTGTTTGAATGAGATGGAAAATCATGCAAAAACACAGGTCTTTCAAGCATATTACGAAGAGAACATTCTAAAGGATCATTCCCCATCTGCTATGTAAGTGTGATTGTACATATCACGGACGACCCTACAGTTAACGTTATAGAGCTTGGATAGGTTCTGTTCAAGTATAACACCCAATTCTACAATTGAGCGGATTTCTGACAAAGTTGCTCTAGTACTCCCTTGTCTTCCTTCCGGGTCTCATTGCTGGTCGTCTGTTCGACCTTGGATTCTTCAAGATCCCCCTCTTCCTCGCTAGTACSATTTTGGTCACTGCCACGTTCCTGATAGGRCAATGTACTCAATATTGGCAGTTTCTTCTCTGCCAAGGAGTTGCTTCCGGGGTGCGCCACCACCATCCATACCAACGTAAATATAGATAATATACTAACTTACCTCCCAGCTGGCGGCTGGGATGATATATGGGCCAAGAATTGGTGTGATTGGGCATTGGTTCAAGAAGAGACGCGCATTAGCTTCAGGAATATGTGCATYGGGCTCTTCCATCGGCGGCACTGTACTCCCCATTGCTACTAGGAAATTGATTCCCTTGGTTGGGTTCGTACGATCCTCTTTATCTTATCAACCCACTGTTTTCATATGCAGCCCGCACCGATAGGTTTCCTTGGACTATGCGGATCCTTGCATTTAKCCTTGCGATAAGTAACSYCGCTCTGGCAAGACCTCTSCCGCCTAAGAATGTTGCAGGARGKTTCTTCAATCCAAACGCATTTACATCTTTGAAGTACTCGATATACTGCCTTTCTACGTTTACTGCGTACCTAGGATTATACACAGGTTAGTAATGTTCGGAATGACATTCCAGATCACGACGCTAAACGAATGACTTTCTAGTTCTAACATACATCGACACTAGTGCTATTGCGGCAGGAACATCGCCTGACTTTTCATTCTACTACGTTTCTATTTCTAACGGTGCTTCTGGTTTTGGGCGTTTGTTCGCCGGATTCTTGGGAGACCAGATAGGTTAACTGAAACAATTTGTCCATGCATCCCTACCTTTCTGACCGTCGGTTCAGGTGCTCTGAAKTATATGATTCCTGCGACCCTGGTGTCAGGAGTTGTTACTTACGTCTGGCCGTTCGCCAATACAAACTCCTCTCTCATCGGAATAGCTATCGTCTACGGGTTCTTCTGTGGAGCATACATTGCATTGTTCACGATACCACTGTATGAACTTGGTGAAATGGGGGACATTGGACGGAGGTCAGGTATGATGACCACTATAATGGCCTGTGGCGCGCTTGTAGGGCCTCCCATCTCGGGCGCGATTTACCACCGGACGGGTGGCTTTGAAGATGTTGGGTACTACGCCGGTAAGTTCAGTTTCGCTGGCACCTGCAGTTTGAATATATCAACAAATCTTACCCTGACAGGTTCCACGATTCTGGTAGCTGTGGTTTTGATGATAGTGACAAGACAATTAGTAATCGGGAAGCGTATTTTGGGGAAAGCCTAAACGAGATAGTTTACGGAAAATGAGGCTAATCCACAAATACTTTCTCAAGAACGTCGTTAAATTCACACTGTGTTCATTGTTGACGACGAGACTCCGGCTTTTTGAAACTTCGAGATAAGGCGGGAATAGTCCCATGTTGATTGAGCGGTCGTTCAATGAACCCGAGTCGTTCTAAGTGGATTTGACAGGATGCTCGTCCGGTGTCCCAAGCAGCATTGATGTAAGTAGGTACTCTTAATTGAGCGGACGTTCGATGAAGCCGAGTTACTCAGAGTTAACTTAACAGGATTCACGTTCAGTGACCAACTTAAATACCCCGAAGTGCCATCCAAGTTCTCTCAGCTTTTCCCCTGATCCTATCCCTATCAGCATGCAGCACGAACGCGATCCTAGTGATGGAACTCTCAACGAGTCTCCCGAACGTTCTCCACAGGGCTCGCCGTTCAACGATGGGCCTCCTGTGATTCCTGAATCACATCGTTATAGGACTCTTGTGCTCTGTTTTGATGGAACCGGTGACCAGTGAGTTTCCTAGGGTTGAATTCCGCTAGCAATATCTCACTGCCGTCCTCAAGGTTCGACAGCGACGTGTGTTACAATTGATATTTTCGTCGGATGTTTTCCTATCTTAATTGTGATACTAGAACTCCAACATTGTTCGATTCTTCTCCATGTTGAAGAAGGATGACAGGACGCAGCAACTAGTGTACTATCAGGTAAGGCGAACTGGTGCGTAATGTCAATCTCCCATCATTCAACAGTTATTACAGGCCGGTATTGGGACATATACGACGCCGCAGATCGCCACACCCCTTATGTCGAAGTTCTCGAAGGTATTTCACTTCCCTTCCCTTTCATTATCGTGTGTTGATGAGCGAGAGCAGAAACTTGATGAGGCTATAGCTTGGAATCTTGACGCGCATGTCATGGGTAAGTAGATATCTCGCTTCAATAGATATTGAGACACTAAAGTCCGCTCTAGATGGATATGAATTCCTTATGCAAAATTGTGACTGATTGTTCATACATTGACAACAACGTCTCTCTTATCTGATACTCTTCTTGGAAGATACTGTTGGCGATCGTATCTGCCTCTTTGGCTTCTCTCGCGGAGCATACACGGCAAGAGGGTACGAGGAACTTCATTGGTCTCTCAAGTACAAACCTTCATTCCTTCTTTTTAAGCTTGGCTGGAATGATTCACAAAGTAGGTGTCTTGCCGCCTTGTAACCACCAAAATGTCCCGTTTGCCTATAAGGTCAGTGGTGGAGTAGATCGTCACATATGCACAAGTCTAATGACTTTGGTAGATGTACACACGCTCGGACGAAATTGGTTGGAAACAGTCGAACGCTTTTAAGAAAGCCTTTTCCATCGACGTTGATATTGAGTTTATCGGTGTCTGGTAAGTATCCCCACAGTTTGTAGGGTCTGTTGTCTGTATTGATGGTTCTCTTAGGGACACTGTCAACTCGGTGGGGCTTATTCCTAAGCGTCTCCCATTCACTACCTCCAATACAATCGTCCGGACCTTCCGGCATGCCCTTGCTTTGGACGAAAGGCGAGCCAAGTTCAAGGCTAACCATTGGAAGAAATCCAAGGCACACGGTACACCCCCTGGCAATGGAGACAGTAACAAGCCTCGCCACCCCCACAAGAACGTGGAACGTGCGTTGGAACGTCAGTTCAGTCAGAACACAGGATCTGTGACTGATGTTGAAGAGGTGGGCGCACCGGTGCAATCTATAACTTTGTAACTAACACTATGACAGGTGTGGTTCTCGGGATGCCATTGTGGTAGGTTCCACCTTATTCTTCCATATGTATCTGTGTTAACTTTATGCATAGATGTGGGTGGCGGGTCGCATGTTGATGAGATCCAGTTCAGCTTGGCTCG
This sequence comes from Chondrostereum purpureum, assembly GCA_004354395.1. NCBI lineage: Eukaryota > Fungi > Basidiomycota > Agaricomycetes > Agaricales > Cyphellaceae > Chondrostereum > Chondrostereum purpureum. The sequence continues at coordinate 714 of LBLO01000464.1, read as the reverse complement.
GATACCCCTCCGCTGGATGATTCGCGAATGCTTCAAGACAGACACTGGCATCATGTTCGATGCTCGAAGGCTGCAAGAAATTGGGATATCCCCCAGCAGCCTGTGGCCCGAGGTTCTTCAGCGTCCGCCCCCAGTGCCGATTCAAACGAATTTCATTCAACGCATTCCTAAAACAGTTCCTCCCGCTACTACGGAGCTTCCTGTCACAGCTTTCATGAACGAGGAGGATATTGAGCTACAGGATGCTCTTTCTCCGATGTATGATCAGTTATCTCTCAGCCCCATCTGGTGGTTTTTGGAGGTTCTGCCGATGAAGCAGCCCCATCAATGTGATGACGGATTGTGGGAGTGGAATCGCAAGTGCAACTGGGGCCAAGGCAGGAAGATACCTGGGAAGCATGTGAAGGTGCACCGAAGCGTACGGATGAGAATGGAGGCGCAATATGAAGATGAGAAGAAGTATAGTACTCACGCTAGGGGACTGTTTGAGAAACCCAAAACCGGGTTGAAAATGGACGTGACGTGGGTGGACTGAAGCGACCCAAGTTAGTTGCAGATGTACAGGAGATGTATGTGATGTTGCTGATTATCTCTTCGAATATGAACACTGTCTTGACTCAGTATCGCTTTAAGAAGGCCACCGATAAGTTTACTGGCGTAGCACTATGCATAATAGTTGTGATCCGGCTACTGCGACGGTGACGGAGTGCTAGG
>LBLO01000463.1:0-24783 GCA_004354395.1 Chondrostereum purpureum | reverse complement strand
CTTGTCCGTTTTGGATCCTACATTTGCAAAAAATTTCGCGGTCCTTGTCCGTTTCCGGATCCTACCTCATAGTGTATTGTCAGGGGTCCTGTAGTACGGCACTTTGCGGCATCACTTCGCAATGACTTCTAACAAGGACAAACACGCATTCTCTTTTCACCTCTACCATCACGTCTGGTTCTGCGCGATAAATGCAAGATATGTCCAAGCACTCTTGGTAAGTCCTCTCCTCCATTTCATTATTAAGATGAGACTTTTTTTACCTGAATTACGCGAACATGACGCTTTGTTCGTCGTCGATGTGCGGTTTTCAAATCCTAGTTATACTGATCCTTTCTCACCTTTTGCATTCTATAAAAATATTTCGGTATTTCTAACTTTCCTTTTCACCAGATCTCCCCAAACGTGTTCTCTCTGCAATCGATTGGGAATCTTCTACTTTTTGGCTAGTTTTTAGACCAAGTCTCGTAACGAATAGTGTTGTCGCCTTCGATTTATGGAATTCACATATCATTATTTGTGTTCCCCTGAACACCTTGGAATGCTTTGATTTCTAAACGAACGCAACATCGTACTTCGTCTATGAGATGCATCCTTCACGTTTGGATGTCACGTGCATACTCTCAATACGACTGGCTCCTTTGCACCCACTAATCCTATTTCTCGATCAGCATTTAACAATAATCAAATTGACTGTTATTGCTGAAGAGAAGCTTGGACGATGGGGTTACAAAAGGCTTTTGTGCAGTGATTGGAGTTTCATAGTATGCTTGAACTGAACTGTATTCGAGCCCGGCCAGACTAAGCATCACATGCCTACAAACCTCTTCCCTTCCATCGGTCATGCGGGCTAGGTACCTACGATACTCGTCCTCGCCGTCATATACATAAGAAGCCAGAACGATGTAGAGCTCAGGTTTAATCCCCCCTATCTTCCATGGCTCAAGTCTTTGGTTTGTTTGTCGGATTGGTAGCATCCACCGCGACGACCCTAGCCAGGGATATACCTGGAGATATCACAGGTGCTGGCATAGCTGCTGTTTTCCCAGGCCATGTAGGATATGATACAGCGCGATCGCCTTGTAAGTCTTCCTATCCGGGATCCACTGAAGACTTGACCTATTGCTATCTCTAGTCAATTTGAGATATGACCCTTATCCGGAAACAGTAGCGTATCCCTCGACAGTGGAACAGGTATCTGAGATTGTGAAGATAGCGAACGAATACAATGTTCCTATCGTGGCTCGCAGTGGTGGCGTACGTCCTTCTTATCTTTCCCGGCTCTCACTCTTCCCTTACATGGCCTATAGCATAGCTACATAGCCAATGGTCTGGCCGCACCCATTGTCATCGACCTTCGTAACATGTCTAGTGTCTCCTACTCCCCACAAGATGGGACAGCCACTATTGGAATGGGAAGCAGAATCGGAGATGTAGCGCTTGCTTTGTACGATCAAGGGAATCGCGCCGTTCCCCATGGAAGTTGCCCYTTCGTGGGTATGGGTGGTCATCTTGGCCACGGAGGCTTTGGATTCGCATCTAGAATGTGGGGATTGGCTATGGATGTGATATTAGATATGGAAGTCGTGCTGGCTAACGGGACYATCRTCCGAGCRTCTGAGGAARAGAATCCTGACTTATTTTGGGTATACATCTCCCAAATACTTCAGAGGCGTCAGACTGATCGGCATGCCGGTAGGCCATGAGAGGGACAGCAAGTTCATTTGGGATCATCACTTCCGTGCACGTTCAGACCTTTGAAGCACCTTCATATGCTATTATCTTCGGGTACAATTGGCAGCTAACCTACAGCCAAGCTGCGCGAGCTTTGACCAACTTCCAAACGTTTGCATCCAATAGCAGTCTTCCACCTGAGCTAGGCGCAGAGCTTGTAGTCGGTCGGGGCGAAAGAGAAGGAATGTTGTACTTCGGGTTTACCGGAGGATGGTACGGTGCAGAAGAGGCATTGAACTCGACTCTGGCTTCCTTCCTTGAAACGTTGCCACCGCCTGGAGGTGAGAACGGTGGAGGGGACGGTACGTGGCTTGGGGCTATAGCCAACCTTGGTGGCGGCATCACCAATACAAGCGAAGCTGTACAAGGCAACAATACCTTCTATGTCAAAAGCCACATCATCCCTGAGGAGGAGCCTCTAACGGAAGAAGCAAGCCTCACATTTATGAAGTATCTGGCGCTAGATGGATTCTATACCACTACAGTAAGTCGTACTTTCACCTCCCCTCACCAACAAGGTGATGAAGGGCTGTCCCTAGGATTGGTTCATRCAAATCGAACTATATGGAGGAGGCAATTCAGCTATTGCAAAAGTACTACCTGACCAGACCTCGTTTGCCCATCGCGATGCTCTGCTCACTTGTCAATTCTATACTTCTGCACCTAACAACGTGCCACCCTTTCCCCAGGATGGATTCACATTCCTCGATGGTAACGAATCCCTCCTCAATTCCAACGTTCTTTTACCGACGACATGTACTTTTCTCTAGGTTTGGTTGGGAACATTACCTCGGCGATGCCTGAAGGTTGGGCATATGGTGCGTACATCAACTACATCGATGACCGGTTAGACGACTGTACGTGAGGTCCTCGTACATATGGCTATGCATATTTAACGGGCTAACAGACGTCGAGAGATATTATGGCGCTCACTACCCAAGGCTCCAAGAGTTAAAGCGTTCACTAGATCCCAATGACCTTTTTCGCTTCCCTACGGCCGTCCAAGCGTGAACGAGGAGGGATGCAGATTGTAGGAAGAAACTCGAGTAAAACACTGCACTCCGAAGTGGGACTCCACACCAAAGGGAACAGGGGACAGAGATTATTACAGGTATACTAGTACACAAACAGGAAACGCAGAAAACATGAATCCATTCAAGTATACGTACTTGAAAGGAAAGAGGAAGTCGGACCAACGAAGTTTCATGAGTAAGTATGAACGAGGAAACATGGAGAGCTATATGAACAGTCCRGCTATTACAATCGTACATGACAAACACGACAACAATAGCAGAAAGAAYAAGAAAGATAAGAAGAATAGATACCAGAAATAAACACGAAAGCCCAAAGTGTTCACGAGCCGAACCGAAGTGGTAGCAGCAGCAGTGTTTTTTNACTCGTTTGCTACCTTCAGCACCTTTCTCCCACTGCTAGCGTCGTCGTCGTCATCAGATTCAGCACCATCGTCGATTCCCCCATACGGATTTGGCAATGGAGGTACCTCTTCTTTAGCCTTATGAGCACCTCCAGGTTGATAATAACTAGCATAGCTCTCCGTTGTGGCAGCACTAGGTGGGCCCGGAGAAGGGTCCAACAAGCCGCTGCGTGAACCCTGAGATTTGACGCGTGCCAGCTCAGCAGCGTTCTCCGGTGACATGCCACGTTGATAGACCTCCCCGCTTTGTGCGTAATGGTTTAGATCTGTCGACGGTGTATTCCCCTGATGCTGATGCTGTGGATTCGAGCGATATGCTGCGGGGGCATCATGGTAGTTGGGATTCGATGTAGCCTCGTCCACGTTGTGATATGGATCAGGCTGGTGTTATACTGCACGTTTGCAGCAGCCATGCCAGTGCCGACATTGAAGTGACCGTCTTCGGGGCGATTGAACGCAGCATGGGGTTGTTCTCCGGCTGGATTGTTGAAGGGGTTCGATTGATTGTTCAACTGGCTACGAGCACGCTGCACGCCTATGCCTGCCGCACCTGCACCCATGGTGCTATAGTCGAACACAGCACCGGGAGCTGGACCTTGGTTGAACAATGTACCGGGAGCAGGGCCGGTCATCTCATAGGAATCCGGAGACATGGGTTGTTGGCCGTAGGTCCCGTGCGAAGAAGCCATGTCAGAGTACATCCCACTTGGGCCACTGTTAGAAGGATGGTAGCCAGATGACCCATACCTAGTCGCATGAGTAAGTAGGATGGCAATAGGATAATGGAACGAAGTACATACCTATCATTATCATCATCATCCAGGAAGGTAGGGATGGGTGCGGTTGCTGCTTCAGCTGCAGCCTCGTCGATTTCTCGGTCGAGCTTCCTTTGACGGCGGCGACGCATCGTCCCAGTGATAAGAACGACCAGAATTGCAACGACGATAAGGCCGACGACGGTGAAAACTCCTGCAACAGCTCCGGTGTTTCCGAAAAACCTAGATGGAATGAATCGAAAAATTAATTCAGAGATGACTAAGAATTGAAGATCGCCACGAAGGAGGATCAACTGCGTTCACCGCTGGGGAAGCACAGCTCATAGCAAAGAAAAGGGAACAGAGCAAAGCTTACCCAGAGGAACCTCCGCTGGCAGCAGCAGAGCTCTCGATAGCCGTTCGGGTTGGCTGGGCAGTAACGACGACCACAGTCGTAACTCCACCCCCCGCATCGGTACTCAAGACAGTCCTAGTAGAAGGGGCTTGGGAGCTGGTAGAAGTTGTACTAGTTGGGGTCTCTGAAGATGTACTACTTTCTGTAGTTTCCGTGGTAGAGGTGGTACTAGTTGTCTCTGAAGTAGCCTCAGTGCTGGTCGTGGAAGTGGTTTCCGAGGTCGTGGACGTGGGAGCCTCCGAGGTAGTAGTAGTTGGTGAGGTTGATGGCTCAGTCGATGATTCACTGGTCGTCTCCTGGCTGGTTGTAATTGAGGTGGTCGGTAACTCTATTGGAACCGTGGTGGAGGTAGTCAAGACGGGCCCGGTACTATAAATCTCAATCAGGTTTGAATCAGAGTCGGATTAGATAAAACTGTACGATGTGGTGATCCCCGTGGTAGTGGTTGCTGTAAGAATATTCAATTACATTGACAGAAAACAAAGCAGAGCAAAATTAACACACGTTCAGCCATCCTGCCAGGGATACTCTCTCTCTGACGTTCTCAGAGAAATTAAAATGAGCGTGAGGAAGATTTATACGGGATAAATCGTGCGGTCGTGAAAACGAAGGAAAGCAAGAGATGAGCAACAAGGGATCAGGGCGAGAACCAAGTTGTGAAACGTGTGGATTTCAGGTCCCTGGCTCGTCACGCGCTAGGTCTTAAGTAAGCAGTCTGATGCTGTCGGTCGGGGATCCGTTCTGTGCGAATGGGAAAAGTTGAGGCCAGCTCTAATAAAGATAGATGGAGGAGGAAGCCAGAAGATAAACAAGGTATGGGGGGACACGGCGATACCTAAGATTGATCTTCGGTGACACGGTTACGTTTGTTGCACAGCTTGGCCCGCCACATCAACCTAACCCGCACTTGAAGGTCTCTGAGTTTGGCATAAGGTCTTCTATGGAGCTCGTCAGAGATCATCTCATGATTATCTCCTCCCCTTTGATTTTATCGTTTAGTGGTACAACCTGTAACTCATCGTTTAGTTTCACTTGAAAACATCATGATGAACCATGTATGGACTTACCAGGTGACGGATAGATTGCGTATTCATAAGAGGTAAAAGGAAATGCGAAGCTATTCACCCAAAAATTGCCCATTAACTGGGATGTCGAACCAAGCTCCCTTGAAGGAAATGATGTTCACCATGAGGCAACCGATTGCCTACAATCCGAGTGCGAGTACAGCCCACCCGCATTCCAAAAAATATATCATTTCGATTGTTAGATATCCAACAGATTGTAGCCAAACGGGGGAAGAACAACGCCACAGTGGCACTATCAGAAGAGCCTGGCGTAAATTTGGGAACAGAAAGCAACGATTTTCATGAAACGAGAGTTCTTGGCTCAATAGTTGGAGCACCATAAATAATATTCCTATAACAAAAAATCGGAAAGATACAGAAGGAAAATGAAGAGAGATTGGGTTTGAGGAATTGCTTGGCGTTTTTCCTTCAGGGATCCGAGCCACGCGATTGTAATACACAGTTGTTGTATGATGTCCTTGGTGTCCTATGAGATACAGCTAGATTCATAAGGATGTCTGAATGACGGGAGGAAGGAAAAATGGAGCAAGTTACGCGGGGCCCATCATCGCTGGAAAACTAGTCCCGTGACCGCATAGTGCGCCGCAACTTGAACGAGCACAGTTTCAATTCACAACTTCCTTCTCTCAGTCTGCTCTTCCTTGAGGCACTAACATGCTTTCACAATTCAATAATACATTGATCCTTCCTACTTCATGCAACAGACTACATATACACATATTCAAATTAGACAATTCTTCACTTAGCAAATAAACAAGAGGTCGGTATCCTGAATAACGAGTGATCAGTTGCCAGATGAAGGGGTAAAGGTACAACAGAATACATACCATAGGATGGGAGCTCGACAACTGGGGCTTCTGACTATATTTAGAGCGCAGAATATCGCGGACATTGTTCAAAAGTTGTTGATAACTTTGCTGCTGATTTTGACCTACACATCCGCGTAAATAAACAAGGGTATCATACACTCCCAAATTTGTGCTGAAACTTACTCAGAACAGTTATGAAAGCCTGGATTCAAATCCTTTAGATATGATGGTCTGTCTGTAGTCTCTAACACTCACATAACTCATCGCACCCGTAGCTTCGCCTCCTTCTTGCGTATCAGCACTAGTTTGAGAATCCTTACATCCACTCCAAGAAATCTAAAGATTATTTCGTTATTGAAGTACCTCAGAGACAGGGTGCAACAAAGACTCACGACATCTGCAGGACTCGTCTTTGTCCTCTTAGCTTTCTCGTGTGCTTCATTTCCTCCCCCTCTGAACGAATCAAAGATACCCTTAGCACTCTTGAACACTCCACCCATATCGCCTCTAGCATATGATGACACGGCAGAAAGGAGGCCCTGTCCCGCTTCCGCAGCAAGATTGGGTTCTTTGACTTTCCCCTCAGTAGAGTAGATGTAAGGGAGATCTGATTATGCCTTGAGCATGTGTATTGACTAGTCACTCCTGGACTAACCTAAAGCGGACCCTGAGTGGCAAGACTACAGGTCAAGACTCTCAGTATCTCAGTTTAGAAAGGCACAAAGAACAGCTTACATCGAAAATCGCCGTAAGCCTGCATCCTGCGGGTAGCGGCTTCACCATAATCTCATGCATCAAGTCATCGACGATGTGTCCATTTTGCTCATGGTCCAGCTATTTCACGAGAGATATGTCAGTGCCAACGGTACAGGGATCGACTTTGTATGCAGCTTACAGGGTAGATGACTTGAACGCGAGGCTCGTGAGTATGGGCAGGGATTGGCGACGCTGCTCTCACCTTCATCGTGTCCATCTTCTTCTTCACCATCCTGATCTGACGTTTGCCCACCGTGCCCGGAATCTACTCTTGTTGTCAGCTCTAATAATAAGGCAAACATTTCCAAAAATAGTACGTACAATGGAAGAACAAGGAGTCGTTGGGCGATGCACCGTTGACCAGCCATTGCATTCCCCTAATCTTTGAACAGAATGACAGAATGCCCTAGGAATTACGGTCGAGCTATACGCACTATGTTCTCTCGGGTAGGAATCTGCATAGCGTTTCTAGAGTCGTCTGTGAGCATGACGATATCGTTTTGGTTGTACCCAAAATGCTCTGTACGGTAGGGCAAATTACTTATCAGAAAAGAGGAAAAGAGCAAGCAACCTACTGCAAATAAACTCTTGTACGTTTTGAGCGTCGTTGATGCAGCCACGAAGTTCTCCGTTCTGTCCGACGTAGTTGATCCCGATCTATGTGCAGAGACGAGTTAGGACAACACGAAGTCGAAAGGGATACCCTCACCAATAAGGCTTTCTTCTTCCCATTACACTGTGAGTACTGGAAGTAAGGCTGCTTTTCCTGATGATTGGAATCCTCGAAATGAGGGCCATAATGTTGTTCGCCAGTGGGAGGCCGATGTGGTGCACTGTACTGCGGGTTGTACCCATTAGAATTGTGTTGTTCGTGCTGTTGCTGGTATTCGCTGCCAGGATACCCCGACCGATGCGTTTGAGGTGGCCCATAATTATCGTACCCGCTTATGTGTCATCATAGTAAGTACGACCAAGAAAACGGCGGGAACGCAAGGTACAGTACCCATGACTTGGCGGGGGACCAGGAGGAGGGGCATATCTTCATTTGAACTTCAATAAGGGATTACACCAGGCTAAAATTCACTGATCCATACCCAGCCGGTGGACCATAGCCCGAAGGCGGAGCGCCGTATCTGGAGAAACTAGAGTTTAAGACTCGATCCTAAGGAAGCATCGATTGCTCACCCTCCTCCAGGATATCTATTGAAGTTGATAATTATAAGGGAATTTAATTTTCATGTAGGACTCACCCTTGGTGTGGAGGCCCTCGAGATTGTCCATACCTAGATTCCAATCCTTGTTAACTGAGCAGAACATGAACGATTCCAGGTTACTCGCATATCTTGCTGAGGTGGACCATATCCAGGATTGTAGCCACCTCTTGTGGGGCGATTTCAGATCCTTTCAAGTCCATCGCTAGCGTAATATCATAACTCACTGTCCATTGGGATCGGGAAAGCTTGTAAAAGCTTAGAAGAGTCTCCGTACTAAGGGTTTCCATAGAGTAACTCACGGAGGAGGACCGTAATTGTTGTCGTTCCACATTTTCTCGCGCGATTTCAGATTGGCTCTCCCAAGAGTATAGGTGGTGATGGTACAGGTCCAAGAGGTGGGCGCAAGATCCTTAGCTGCGGAGAAATGCCGCGGCTTGCGGTTCGGAAGATTGCCGATCACAAATGTGATCGCTGGCCCTGGTCCCTGACTGTGACACTACTACAGAAAGACCACAACTATTCATTCAACTTCAATCCTGTCTACTTGACCTCTACAGTTTCAGCTATCAGGGACGCCAACTACTGTTTCTACTAAAATACAACTATTCAAATATCACCTCGACTTCCGTATGCTCAGCAAATGAAGAGAAGATTAGTATCCTGTAAAGCAAATGCAGTCAGCATTATATCACCACCGAAAAGCAGGAACGAACGATGGGATGGGAACTCGAGAGTTGAGGCTTCTGACTATACTTCTCACTCAAGATATCCCTGATATTATTCAAGAGTTGCTGATAACTTTGCTGAGGGTTCTGGCCTGAGAGAGGGGGGGGGACGAGTGTTAGGTTTGACTGTTTGGATTGAACCTGAATGATTATTGGACTCACTCAAAACCGTCATAAACGCCTAGGTATGTAACCTTTAAGCCAGATTTGTTGCAAACAGTGGAAGGGACTCACATAGCTCATTGCACCTGTCGCTTTCCCAGCTTCCTGAGTATCCGCACTTGTTTGCGAATCCTTACACCCACTCCACTGAATCTGACACCAGTACGCTATTAAATTACAATCTTCGAGGCTCTCTTCAAGTAGAGGCTTACTACGTCAGCCGGACTTGTTCTTGTCTTCTTAGCATGCTCGTATGCTTCATTTCCTCCTTTGAAACTATCAAAGATGCCCATGGCACTCTTGAAGACTCCACCCATATCTCCTCTAGCATACGATGTCACGGCGGATAGCAGTCCCTGCCCAGCTTCTCCTGCCAAGTTGGGCTCCTTAATCTTACCCTCGGTCGAGTAGATATAGGGTAAATCTAAACATGCCATGAGATCCTGAGGTGACTAGTGCACCGAAGGATGGTGGTCACCTAGCGCTGTTCCAGAATGACAAGACTATGCCTCATAATCAGCCCTGTCGGATTATTCAAAGATATCCAGTTCATACACACGTCAAATATAGCAGTCAGTCTACAACCGGGTGGCAGAGGTTTGACCATGATATCATGCATTACATCGTCAACGATATGACCGGCCTCATCATGATCAACCTAGTAGGCCATATCAACGTTCACAGACCTAACTGGTTAGAACTAGTAGACTCAACGCACGGGATATATCACTATAAGGGATGGAAGATCATAATTGGGGTTCGATATGAACAACTTAATCTTACCTTCGTCGTAGCCGTCGTCTTCGTCACCGTCAACATCTTCCGTCTGACCACCGTGCCCAGAATCTGCCATAGTATGGCTGTTAAATGTGTCTAACCTTCCAAAGGCGACTTCATATATCTTACAATGGAAGAAAAGTGCGTCATTGGGTGCCGCTCCACTTACTAACCACTGCATAGCTCTCAGCTTGAAGTAAAGGTAAGCAAAAGGTAAGTGTTCCCCGACAGCGGAGTCATCAGACGGAAAACGAGCGTACAATATTGTCTCGTGTAGGGATTCGTACAGGGTCGCTTGCATCGTCAGTCAGAATCACTATATCTTCTGCCTGATACCCAAAATAAGCTGTACACATCGCACTCAGTACGATGGGTCAGTCCAGTCGGGAGAAAGCGCCTCACTGCAAATGAAACTCTCAACGTTCCGAGCATCATTGATACACCCGCGGAGCTCTCCCTTTTGACCGAAGTAGTTTATGCCGATCTGAAATGTGCATCCTTTGTAAGTCGTGGATTATGAGGCATAAATAAGAAAGACGAACAAGCAAGGCTTTCCTTCGTCCATCACACTGGGAATACTGGAAATACGGCTGTACCTCCTGTTCATTTGCATCTCGGAAATGAGGACCATAATGTTGCTCTCCTGCGGGTGGTCTTGGTGGAGGTCCACCTGTCAAATCTCTGTGTTAGTCGTCCCATCAGTAGACTGTGTATAGAGCGCAGTACTAGGCGGATAGTATGGACGATTCTCGATAGGTATAGGAGGAGGAGGGCCCCCATACGGTGGCTGGTATTCTCTACTGTTGTAGTCGGGTTGATAGTGATATTCTTGGCCTGGGTACATCGACCGCTCAACCGGCGGAGGAGGTCCGTACCCATCAAATCCACTAAGGACATGCTTAGCCTTGAGGCGAATTTAAGAACCAGGAAGCAGACTGTTCACCGTTGAGTAAAAGATGGAGGTGCTCCATAACCACTTTCAAACAAATATGAAGGCAATCCTGAATCTAACGGGTTAGACTTACTTAGATGGGGCGTCAAAAGGAGGAAGAGGTGGGGGTGGGTATCTTGTGTAATAACGTATGTCAGCTGTGGTGATAACTGGGCATTTGGAGAGGAATTCAACCCAGCGGAAGGATATCTTTGCTCGGGTCGCAACGTGAGATAATCAGGTAGCAAATCACAAATGACATACCCTTGATTGAAAGTACCAGGCGGCGGAACATATCCTGGATTATACCCACCTCTGGTGGATGATCAGGGAGGAAGAACCCTCTGTGAAAGGGATAGAGCTCACGGAGCAGAGGGGAATCTGGAGTAAGTATCAGCGATCGCGAGCTGAGGCACAAAGGATCAGTTGTGTGAGAGTACATACGGGGGAGGTGTATATCCATTGGCGTTCCACATGTTGAAGAGTAGGCAAGAAAGTCAACGAGGCCGGTGCTGATGATAGTAAGGAACCAAGAAGGATCGTTCCGACCATGGTGGCAAAGCCTTTTGTACCAAACACATGTATCAATCATCTGAGAGCNTTGGCACGTTCAGCCGTAGCTGCCGTTCAGCCAAGGCAAGTAGTCACTTCATACATATGAAGTGTATATATATTTCTGTCGTATAGTGTTGCCTCAAGTCCATCGAACTCGTGCATTCTTCAAGTTCGGATTTGTGAAGCAGTTATATAGCGACTTTAGTGCGTTCGAAGAAGTAAAAGCATCTAGCGGTAAGTAACAGAGGTGATTGAGTAGNCATATAATTAGAACAGCCAAGAATAAGTCGCCAAGAATCAACCAAGAATAGAACCAGTAATGGCATGACGTAGGTGAAGCTTATGAATCGAACGTCTGCATAACCTGCAGACAGTTCCTTGTGAATTGAGATAACTTAGGCCCTATACATGTTGAGGCTAAGATTGGAAGCATACACGTGCCTGGGAGGTGATTGCCTTTTCAAGGAATGGCAATGACCGGCATTCGGGCCGTGTATTCCTGGCGTTCAAAGGTGTCACATTGTCACACTCCTCCTTGAACCCAGCGTCCCAAATCCCAACAGTGACTGTACTCAACCATGGCGAAAGCCAAGGCAAAGTGCGTTTATTGAGGCTCATCTCTGCTCTCACTATCTAGAAAAATCTCAACTATGTGCTCTTTTCACGCAGAACTATCATTGTGCGCTTAATTTCCACGGCGCAAACCGGATTCTTCTACACAACACAACGGCCACGTCTGGGAGCTAGACTTTCTGCAGTAAAGTATGACCCTAAAGGTGCGTGTTTCAAACCTCACAAACCTTGACTCTCATCTTGAACTTTCTTTCTCTACAGTAAAACAGCGCGTCCTATTCATCGAGGGCAAAAAGGCCAAGAAATCATAGCAGGTCCCTAATAGTCCATCCATGTCATATCGTATAACAACAGCCCTCCATTTTGAGGTCTTTGTGCACCGTCCATCTTCTCCTAGTTGCACAGCACATCCAATACCATACAGAAGTAACATTACTTGGTCTTTTCGGACAGTCCCTGTTGCCTTACGTCTTTGAATTCACTTAGAAACCAGTGTGACCCCGTGGACAAAACTTCCTTGGCTTCATATCGAACGTTCAATCCCCAGTTTGTTGCACCTCTTGTCCCGGAAGGATCACAAATTAGTGGAAGTCAGAACATGCCCTCAAATACAACTCCATCCTACTATCCAGTGGCCGATGATGCAATTTCCCGAGTTCAGGTGAAGCAGTGTATTCCCAGGATGAATCCCTTAGTACCTTCAACAAGGTAGAAGCTATACATGATGGCGAGTGGAACGCCTGACCACATAGTCCTTTCTTATGTCTGAAGGCCAAGAGATTGCTTCGTTAGGTTGCATGGCTGGTAAATCATGGTTTACGTAAGGCAATTTGAAGGTATCGAACGAATTGTATCACGCTTAGTGACATGCTATGACACTCCGGAGTACCAAAGTATGGAAAGCCGGAAGGGAATGCTGATTTTAACAACGAGCCGAGCCTCAAGCGACAAAGGACCCCGAAAACTCCCCTCTTGTCATTGTATATTATTAAACCTATCAAGGACACCGCCACAATCCGCACGCCAACTATTAGAAAMYWCCTCGAGTTCGACTCTTGTTATCCCGAGATCACCTACCCTCGTTCCTACCCCCGCTAACCCATCTCCCTCTTCTAGTGGCGCCTACTTCCTAGCAGCATCCTTCGAGTTACCCATCGCCCTCGGCCACGATATCCCACCGAACGGCTACAACCTAGGAAGGTAGGCTTTCTTCCTCCTTTCTTGCTTGTCTACGAAGACCAGTGTATCGCGCACGCTGGGTGTTGTGCTTCTAGTATTGCTTTTGCTTGAAACCCTGGGCAGGGAGATGTGTGTTCGGCTGGCACATATCTTTCTTTCACGGAAGCTATCTAGGCATAGGCCTGAGGGTTCATCAACCACACATTGCCGTGCCCCTGCCCTGCTTCCCGTGTGGAAGAAATGATCGATTTGTTGGGCCGTTGGGTCCAAAGACGACATGGATGCTTTCATCTAGCTGGGACAGCTCGCACCTCGCACCTATCATGGCTGGGGGCGTGTACTTCGGTGGCAGGTGTTGAGTCTTGTATTGGCCTGGCTGGTTGTTCCGGGCATCGTGCATAGGTGGATCTGAGTTGGCATGATGGGGTTGAACATCCTTGCTCGTACCGATGCTCCCACCACCTCCTCCTGGCTTGGTGTCTACTCACCAGTGGCTGTGACACTTCTATTCATCAAGTTGTCGCGCCACTTCGATGCCACCTTCTGTGTTCCAACCCCTCCCTCTTTCCTCCACCTTCATTTCGTGGCTCTCCTGGTGGGAAGACAAGAAATGCGGGGTCGTGCGCGATGATGGGGAAGTCAAGCTGCAAGGTAGCAAGTGTTGGAGAGAAGGTTGTCGTCCTGGAGCGAAAGGATGTGGTTTTTTTTTTTTGGCTCACTCTGATACGCCCCCCTTGTCGAGTGGTCATTGTTTCGCTTTTTCTTGGGAGGAGTAAAGACGTCCCCGGCTCTTCGGTCGTGGATGCTACTCTCTGTCCCTCTGTCCCTTTTGACTGTCTTGCTAATCCGCCCCCTCCTTGTGTGTAGAGATGCGATAGTGGGGAATATCACCAACACGACTGTTCCTACGCTCACACTTACAAATGAGACATCGTATGAGGGGTATACGTGGGCGGATGGGTGGACATATTATACGGAAGTGAAGTATGTGACTGGGTTGTTGCAGAATACAAGGTGAGTTCGGGGGAAGTCGTTCACAGTTCTATTGCTAATACTGTGGCTTGCTTGTAGTGACGGGATCAACCACAACATCACGGTGCAAACCCCCGAAACGAATGCGACAGATGGGTTGGTCGCGGTGTTCAAGGTGTCGATCCATGAACGGCCTGCGTCGGGGTGAGCTACCCCCCTATTCCTTCCCTTTCTCACTCTTGCTAACATCACCTGTTTATAGCGCATTGCAAATATTGGCTCCCTCGGCGCTCGCCACAGTGTTATTAGCATTTGGATTAACTTGGATCGCATCGATATGAGGAACACCCCCCGCAGTATACATTCCGCCCTATCTTCATTCATTCATTTTTTCTCCTTTACCATACGATGCATAATATTCTTAGATGTGAACCATTACACGGACACTTTCTTTCTTTATATCTCTCAAAGTACTTCTCATTTTTTGTATACATAGTATGCTTTGTTATGATGCTCATCTGGGATGATAGGTTTGATGTTATGTTTATGTGGCGTGATTGCGGGAGCTTTTTGGGGGGCAGTTTGAGCTTTGAATTAGATCCTGAGCTGGGTTGGTTGGTTGGTTGGTACTCTATGAGTCGAATTGTATTGGTGTGGTTATAGTGTTACTTGAGATGGGGCATGTTATACTTGTAGGTGTGAAGGGGCTGTGGTCATGCTCCTAGCTAGGATGTGGTTCATCAGATATGATAGAGCACGTCCAGTCTGGTTTTTATTTATTTGAATTCTTGCATGATGGTTGCAAGCTCTACTCCTATCATTCCCGCTGCTTTAGATGTAAACACGCAGTTGCATAATAACAAGTATCGTCCTCTCTCCGCCTCTGTGGTTCCTTGACTCAATCATCTAATACTGTTATAGTACAAGCCTGGACGTCTAAATACTTGTTAATCAGTAACATGTTCCAAGAACTGCAGCCCGTGGATGGCGACTTACATCCCATACTGTCATCAGAGTTTTGTGCTTTCACCCATGAAGAGCCAATGTCTTTGCCATCATCATCTCTCATTTTCTCTGTTTACTTGTATTTCTCATGGTCCGTCATGCACTTTAAGATCCGTGGCCAATGGTATACTACACCTAGTAACAAACATCATACAACTCTACAAGTTTGCTCTTTGCATTATTGTTCTGGCACTTGGCATATTGTTGTTCTTGAGCGCCTGGTGTAGTTATTCTATGACTATGTATGTACAATACTCACAAAACAATTTGTTGAGAGAACAAAACTAGTATACTCAAGAGGGAGTTGAACTCAGGATCGTCAAGAGAACATCAATTCAAATGATAACAAAGGGGGGGTATAGTATTTTTATTGGGTTATAGAGTACTTACGACATGTTGTATTTGTTCTAGCTACATAGCACCCCGTTTCCTGGACGTCCAGGACTCGAATAACTTTCGGCTCTGGGGCTATGCCCTCACGAGCTCTCATCTATCTAACATAGCACCCTCTGCATGGGTCTCAATCCACGTCCCATTTCCGGGATGCCCAAATATCAAATCTGCAAAAGAAACATCTTACATGTTAGTTAATGGTGCGACAGAGGTAACTAAGACTTACACTACGACACGCCTGGTTCATGTAGCATAAAAGGACATAGCTATGTACATATAATCTCTCACAATTACTCACTTCCCACTGCATTCCATGGACAGACAGAATACGAGTACATAGTTCCTGTCCTCCACATTTCCGGGACACCCGAATATGGATTTACGGGACAGGCGGCGAATTGACGCGTGGAGTCAGGGGCACCCTTTTGCGTGCGCGTCCGAGGTGTTGCATTGGCGGGTGAGTAGCTTCGAGGGAGATGCTTTTGCATCGTTGCGATGCACCGGTTGGACATGTGCAAGGTATGATAAGAAAGAAAAATAACTACTACTTACGGGTGTGATGCTCCCGCATGCCTGACTGACTACACTAACTAGGTACCACATCAGGAGTGACAACACCGGACTTTTGCTTCGTTGGATCGCAGATGCAGGCACCAGGAGGATGTGGGGAAAGGCAAGAGCACAAATGTCTCAAAGACATCTGTGCTGGTATGTAGTACCTATTAACACAAAGAAAATAGCTAGTGAAACGATGAGCGGAATAGAACAAATACTGAAAATGTATTGCACACACCTAGTTCATAATCCCAGCAAACGTTCCGGGCATCTTATCCCTCCTGCTCTATTGCCGGCCGTTGTGCAAGGACTGGAAAGGTAGCACGACTACATTAGCTACCAGTCTAGCATCTATTCACCTAATGCAAATGCCCTCCATCCGTCATCGTCACAAGATTGGGTGTGATACCTGCCAGCAATGTTAGTGCAACAGCGTATTTAAAGAACAGAACACTAACCTATAGAAACTTTCTTAGAGTGAGACCTAAGCCGAGATAAGCATTAGCGTTGAAGGTGTATAGTAGGAATCGGACCGTACTTACATGTTGCCGTGGTGGTAGTGGACAAGGAATTTAGACGTTGCAAACCTGGGTCCATGCGGATGATGTGGCGCCCGACTGCATCCTGTTTCATGGGCGGAATGTGATCTATGATAGATATGTCAAAAGGGATTGTACTAATAGTCAGTAAATACCAATAGGATTATAAGAGAATACTAGAAAACTAACCTCAAAGTAAGGAAATAGCATGAAGGGATAATATGGGGTATGGGGGAGCAAAGCAGGATGGCGAAGACAAGTAAAACAATGTCGGAGAGTGGAGGGGAGCGTGAGCGTCACGTGAACAAATAGCAGCAGAGACGACACAGAGAGAAGGCAGTAGGGTGAATGTGTAGAAAGGGAAGGAATGAGGAGATACTGTAATTCCACCAAGCCCCCTCTATCTTTATACACAAACTCGTGGGGATAGCGGCTTCAGCGGTGAACCCTGCACATATTACCCGACGCTTCTCTTACTAATATGCCTGACTTCCGTTCGCGAGGCTCATCTCTCTCCGGGAAATGAAAGGAGGAGCATTCCAGGGAAGGCTCCTCAGACGTACTGCAACGAGCCACAGGGGGGCTGTCAGCTTGGCAAATGCGATCGAGAATAGTTGTACTACTATGGGACGACCGTTCCCCATAGCTATGTGCCCCTCAATACAACGGAGTGGTCCAAGTGGGTAGATGTGGCACTTTAAGCAGAATCAGGCTCACCTCTTTCCCCGTCGTAATTCCAAGCATACCAACTATCAGATACAATCAGAAGTACCGTTTGTAATACAAAAATGGCCTCGCGAAAGGATCTAACCACATGTAACACATCAACACAAAATTTACTTTGTTCGGATTTTCCCCGATTCACTCTCTATTTCAGTTCGCGACACTTATGGGATCCATAGATTAGATAGAAATAGTCTATAGCAAGTAGAACTTGCGTGTCCTAGAGTAGCTCAACACAAGGCAAAGGAATAACGAGCAATTCCATCATGTCAATTACAGTTTCAGTGGGTTCGTAGTAAAACTAATCAAAGATTTACTTCGGGAGAAGTCTAACGAAATGAATACTACCTCTAATATGACCCGTATATGGAGAGCATCAACCAACTGCTCGCAACTTATGGGGCCGGGACTGAATGTTGTTTCGCAGTTGTTCATTCATTGTCGCGGCTCACGAAGACTTAAATCCTAATCGGGATTGCGAGAACGAAAGAGAATCAACATGTAGTTGATTATTATCCACGCTTTCGGTCCTGGAGATCTCACACAAGAGAGAAAGAGTCGAAAACAACAGCCAACTAAGAGTTGTAGGCCAAAGAGTCAAGATTCCGAGCAAGACTCCATAGTCAAGAGGTTTGATATATGAGATTGTCGAAGCATAGCGTTGACGCGTTTCCAGTCACTGTTGTAGTCGGGATCAAAGAGGTCAGTCGGAACAGAGTTCCGACTCTGGCTTACCTCTGATTGCCATCATTGTCATCTATGCCAACATCGAAAGATGTCTCGCAGTTCACCCTTGCCCTCGAAAATCCCAGAAAAATTAGGTTGAGTAGATTAGTAGTACCAAATGCAATCTATCTTGAAACTGAACCTATAGGATGTACATTTTCATCAACAGTATTACTTATCTTCTATAATCTCAATTCGTGAGCAGTCTTGGGGGACGGCGAACCTAACAGTGAGTACAATGAGTAGTATTCTTGCCTAATCCGAGTGACAGGAAGGGTACCGGCACCCGTGCCTGCCTTCCCTCGGCTCGATTAGAGCAGGAGCCACACCGCCTGTGGTGCCACTAACCCGGGACTCCCGTAAGTGTAACAGGTAAAATGTAGGTGAGTAATCAGTAAAATGGTTCGATTAGAAGTAAAGTAACATAGGAAGAAATACCCAATGCCCCCGACAGGNTATTAGGCATCCCTTCCTGATTTACTTTACTTTACTTTATTACTTACTATATTATTTATTGGAGGGCTCAGCGGGATCCGGAATGAATGGAACTCATCTATACTACTCTAGGTATGTATCGTATGATTTCGCTGTCCTTGGAAATGTACGTATTAGCCTGGATTTGCTAAATTTGTATGGAGCCACTTATATTTTAGAACAATTTCGGCAGAAAGGAGCTGCGGCTTGGCACAGCCGGCCTCAGGNTGGGTGCAAATCCCTCTTTTTCCACAATGCGGAGCTTGAATGCAAGCTGTAGAGCGGAGACGTTAAGTACTAGTTGGTCCCAAAGGGATCTGTTCATGAATTTACATTTTCCCTCTCCCGAAATGCTGCCAGTTTGCGGCGCCGACTTTTATCCTCGACTATGGGATTTTATCGACGCTTGCTGGATGCAGAAGCTCCCCTCGTCATTGAGGGATCGATGTTGAGTCGAAGATGCGCGGCGCCACATCGTTATCGGAGATGGCCCGTAGTGCGGATTAGGTGAGTCATCATATTTCCGGCCTGCTCTCGACTTCCACCTAACGCGTCGACGACAGCATTCGCAGTTGCCAGCACACTCGAGAATGGTTGGAAACCCACGGGAACAATGTAAGTACTGGTTTTAATTCCTAATTTCCCCGAAATCGCGCTAATCGGTTTCCTGCTGCTTAGGCGCCGAAATTGCTACATGTATCCCTTCCAACTCATTTCCTATTCTCCCCCTCGCACTACAAATACGCCAGCCTTCGATTCGAAGGCATCCATTGCTGGAGCACTCGAATCTGCCCTTTGATAGTGGCATAGCCCGTTATTAATGTTTGAGGTACGTGAGATATAGATTATTTATTCCTTGTCCCCGACTAACGCATGTACTATTGTGTAGATGTCTTTTTACGGTTCGAAAAGCCCTACACGGCCTATTTCGAACGTCCGAGAACGTTCACCGTAGACCRTTAGCCRTAACTCTYGCYGGTRAGCYCCAATAACATGCACCCTCGTTCAGGCTTACTTATTGATTTAACAGCNTCACTACCCTCGAAAACGAACCGTGAATCGTATCTCCACCCTGGCAAACCATACACGACTGCTGCACCTACGTTTCGAGCCCAGGAGGTATGTGTGTTGATGCGTAATTTCTTTTATTTAACGGCTCACTGTGTGATAGAATTTTTATTCGACTACATATTTCGCGGTCCGGAGAACGCGTCTACACCCACCGCATCCTTTCGAAGCAAGGGTGAATATTCCGACTCGATATTCGGGACTCCGGGAAACGCTGCCAGCCATCGCCAACGACCAAACAATCCGACTTGATATTCGAGCTTCCGAGAAACACTTTGAGATTCGGCGATGTTGCTTGGGTGGGTCCCTTCTGTTTAACGTTGCGCACTGCGTCTCTGACTGTATCTCATCCAGACGTCTCACACAGCCTCGTGCGAACGTCCGAGAATGTTTATCGTTACTCGCATCTGACCGGTAAGCTTGG
The DNA here is from genome assembly GCA_004354395.1 of Chondrostereum purpureum. NCBI lineage: Eukaryota > Fungi > Basidiomycota > Agaricomycetes > Agaricales > Cyphellaceae > Chondrostereum > Chondrostereum purpureum. The sequence continues at coordinate 4,799 of LBLO01000463.1, read as the reverse complement.
TATCTTCTTTATTGTTTGGGTTCACTTAGCTTATCCCAGGGCACTTTCCTCGAAGGCAAGCGGTAGATCGCACCACCGCTGCTGTAATGTGGATGTATGTGTAGTCAAGATATTTTATTCGACTACATATTCCGCATTCCGGGAAACGTGTCTGCGCCGACTGCGACATTGGGGATCTCTCGCCTGATCCCGGCTACCGAAAATCAATCCGAGTCGATATTCGGGCACCCGGGAAACATGTAGAGGTGGTGGAGGGTTTGAAGATTACTGTTGTGCGGTAAGTGACGATTGGATATCTCACTCACCTTGTGTTCGTGCTAATGCTCTTCACTAGCCACATCTAGGGTGCTTGGATTTCAATCCAACACTGTCCCCCACGACCCAACGAACCCGGAATGCGCTGATCAAGACCGCGTTTTTCGAAACTTGAGATTTGAGCTTCCGGGAAACGTGCCTAGGTGCAGGTAAGCCGAACGGTTTAACAACGTCTATGATAACCAACTCACCTCGTAGTAGAAGATTGTCTTTGACTGCCCATTGGACTCGATGTTCGGGCGAGGTGTAAGTGCTGGTATTCAAGATTCAGCGCCGATTTCGCGTCTTTCTTGTAGCCGTTTCATCCGTGTTGGTCCGGCGAAGACGTTAGGGGAGCTCTCTACAATCGGGGTGAGTGTCATTGTAGTCGTTCTTGGTCCTGCTGACCTCTTGTATGCAGGTGTTTTCGTCGACTCGATATTTCGGCGTCCGGGAAACATGTCTAGGAGCAGGTGTTAGCGGCGCCTCTTTGATTCGCTCTTTAATGTGTGGTAAGTGTTATTGTTGTTCCGTTCAACAGACTTGCGGTGCTAACCTTTATGTTGCAGGTATTAACTTTGAGTCGATATCCGAGCTTCCGGAAATGTGTCCTTGATGTTCGGCGGACATCCTGGACTTGGGTTGGGATTACCGGGATCGAATAGACGATGTCTATATGGATCAACGTCCCGCGAGCAGGCCGGTAGCGTTCAGAAGTATGCTTAATTTCTTGTCTGTTATTGGTGTTCTCATGCTAATTATTGGGTCAGGATCAGGCTGGAGTGCTCGTACTCATCGCGTTCGGAGAGATGATGTGTATGTACGAGAGATGCTAAGTCATTCTACGGAGAGAGAGAGCCAACACGAGGGAAATGACATACGAAACGGTAAGTAAATTCCTATTCTATGAAACGGCACACTTCTGACATTGTTTATTCAGGTGCCCTATGACTCTACGTGCTACCACGGTGAAGGTACGACTGAAGCCAAACCTTCCGAACATGAATTTCGGAGGGGAGATGGTAAGTATTTGCTATTCTACGAGATGACGAGTTCTGAATTTACTGCGAAGGTAGGACACGGAATCTATGACACTACGACTCCGAATACCGCATTCGGAAGGGAGATGGTAAGTACTTGCTCTTCTTTGTGCCGGTAGAGTTCTGACTATGCTACTTGCTAGTACGGCGAAGCCATGACATTACGACGGCGACGCTACGACTCAAGAGGGCGAGGGTAGAAGGGAGTGCGGCGGGGAGGGGAGAGGAGGGGGAGGTTCTGACGGTAGAGGGAGCGGGGAGGAGAGAGAATTGAAGAACTTCTCTCTCTTTTCGCTTTGTACATGTTTGGTAGCTCCTTATATAGTAGCAATCTATCCATTTCGAGCGCAGAGACCTGTCTATGGACCACCCAGCGCAAGCGAGGAGGGAAACGAAAGGAGCGCCACACCAAGCCCGGCCCGTCGCTTCCATTCCACCACCCGGGGCAAGCACCCTCTCTTCCACCGACAACGACACCACTCTCTTTATTACCATGCTGCTTCTCCACAACGGTCGGGCACTCGCTCGCGCGATGCAAGATAGACCACAACACTCTCTTTACTACTATGCCTCCTCTCGCCAGCGTTTGCGCACCGGCCGTGGATATCCGCGCTCTGGGCACGGGTGGAGACTACAATCCATACGAGAATGGAGGAAGTATGCTGACCGTGCGTATACTATCTCTGTTTCCATATTTTATACCGACGCTCTGCTAGATTGTGGACAATACCTTTCCGGAGGGCCAGGGCGAACCTGCGAACATCATCATTTCGGGCTGGTCAGACGAGGAGGTGCTGGTGGACGAGGAAGTCGACGGCGGCCTGCAGAACTATTTCTCGTGCGTCCGTTAACCCTCTTCAATTTCGTTCCACTCATTCCGCAGATCGCTACACTTTTCGGGCGAATGCCTTGGCCAGAGTCTGGGCTCGAAACAACGGATGAATCTGGGCGATGGACACGGCGCCTGTACGTTCTACATTCTTCCCTACGACTACTACTGACCCGCGCTGTTAGTAAACCAGACGGCGGTGATGCGATGGAATTACGGCGACCCCTCGCTTGGGTCCTGTCGCGAGTCGATCGAGGGAGGAAACCATTTCCGGTATTGGAGGCAGAACGGGCCAGATGCGAATAGGTCAGAATTTCTCTTCTAATGACCAGCGGGCGGATATCTTCCGTCGGTGATATACCCTTCCGCTCTTTCCCTGCGCCAGCTACGCGTTCACCCTGCGACCGATTCTCTAACCCTGGCTACCATAGAACGAGCAACAATTATGTTCTGTCTGCGACCATGGCTCGGATTCCTTATTAACGTTATCCCGAGATCACCTACATTCGCTCGTCTCCTACCCCCGCTAACCCATCTCCCTCTTCTAGTGGCGCCTACTTCCTAGCAGCATCCTTCGAGTTACCCATCGCCCTCGGCCACGATATCCCACCAAACGGCTACAACCTTGGCAGGTAAGCTTTCTTCTTCCCTTCTCGTCTCGAAGACCAGTGTATCGCTGCAACGCTGGCTATCGTGCTTCATCCATCAAGTTTGCTGGTGGGATAATCCTACCCTCCNTGTCCTCTTCCCTTTGACAATCTAGAGTGGTTCCTTTCGCCGCAGGAGGCCTCCAGATCCAGTACGCGCTACACGGTCTTCCTCGAGCTCTACATAAACCCTGTTGTGGGTCCATTGTCAGCCGCTCTTCTTGGGACACCCACCCAGCGGCTGCAGCCGTGGTTCTGTCTCTGTGGGCGCGTCGCGCGGGTTCATTCTCTGTCATGCATTCATCTATGCCCACACCTACACCCATGCTGACTCCCATTTTCAGAGACGCGATCGTGGGGAATATCACCAACACCACTGTCCCTACACTCACACTCACGAACGAGACATCATACGAGGGCTATACATGGGCGGATGGGTGGACGTATTATACGGAAGTGAAGTACGTGACTGGGTTGTTGCAAAATACGAGGTAAGTTGCAGTATTCGGTTGCAGGTTTGTGTTAACACTTTGGCTTCCTTCGTAGTGACGGGATCAACCACAACATCACGGTGCAAACACCCGAAACGAATGCCACGGATGGGTTGGTAGCGGTATTCAAGGTTTCGATTCACGAGCGGCCTGCGTCGGGGTGAGTTGCCCGCTCATTCCTTTTCCTCCTCTTGCTAACGTCCTCTGTTCACAGCGCGTTACGAATCTTTGCTCCCTCGGCGCTCGCTACAGTGTTATTAGCATTCGGATTAACTTGGATCGGGTCCATATGATTCTTACTACATGGTACTACTACCGGTCCCGCACACCCCATTCCTCCTTCACTTTTACCATACGATGCATAATATCTTTTAGACGCGAACCTCATTACATGGACACTTTCTTTCTTTCTTTCTATCTCACTTCTCTCATTTTTGTATACATAGTATGCTTTGTTATGACGCTCATCTGGGATGATAGGTTTGATGTTATGTTTATGTGGCGTGATTGCGGGAGCTTTTTGGGGGGGCAGTTTGAGCTTTGAATTAGATCCTGAGCTGGGTTGGTTGGTTGGTTGGTACTCTACAAGTCAAATTGTATTGGTGTGGTTATAGTGTTACTTGAGATGGGGCATGTTATACTTGTAGGTGTGAAGGGGCTGCGGTCATGCTCCTAGCTAGGATGTGGTTCATCAGATATGATAGAGCACGTCCAGTCTGGTTTTTATTTATTTGAATTCTTGCATGATGGTTGCAAGCTCTACTCCTATCATTCCCGCTGCTTTAGATGTAAACACGCAGTTGCATCATAACAAGTGTCGTCCTCTCTCCGCCTCTGTGGTTCCTTGACTCAATCATCTAATACTGTTATAGTACAAGCCTGGATGTCTAAATACTTGTTAATCAGTAACATGTTCCAAGAACTGCAGGCTGCAGCCCGTGGATGGCAACTTACATCCCATACTGTCATCAGAGTTTTGTGCTTTCACCCATGAAGAGCCAATGTCTTTGCTATCATCATCTCTCATTTTCTCTGTTTACTCGTATTTCTCATGGTCCGTCGTGCACTTTAAGATCCGTGGCCAATGATATACTACACCTAGTAACAAACATCATACAACTCTACAAGTTTGCTCTTTGCATTATTGGTCTGGCACTCGGCATATTGTTGTTCTTGAGCGCCTGGTGTAGTTATTCTATGACTATGTATGTACAATACTCACAAAACAATTTGTTGAGAGAACAAAACTAGTATACTCAAGAGGGAGTTGAACTCAGCATCGTCAAGAGAACATCAATTCAAATGATAACGAAGGGAGGGGGGGGTATAGTATTTTTATTGGGTTATAGAGTACTCACGACATGTTGTATTTGTTCTAGCTACATAGCACCCCGTTTCCTGGACGTCCAGGACTCGAATAACTTTTGGCTCTGGGGCTATGCCCTCACGAGCTCTCATCTATCTAACATAGCACCCTCTGCATGGGTCTCGATCCACG
>LBLO01000462.1:0-24801 GCA_004354395.1 Chondrostereum purpureum | reverse complement strand
GTTCTCCATGAAGCTGATCTTCGAATGAACTGCCGCAACGCAGACATGTTGGAGGATACAGGGATGTCATGATCTGAGGAAATGGTCAGCCAATTATTCTAAGAACACGATGGATGACAGGGCACTACACAAAGATATTCGATAAGTGAGGATAGAGGCCGAGACTTGTAGTTAGAGGACAAGAACGTAAAACGCCGGGTACTTGATTTAAATTTCATGTTGGTGTAAGTGTCATGTGACACCGTTAGCTGTCCTGATTAGGCAGCGTGGGAGGCGGGCCGGGAGAGTAGTAATAGTGGCACTCTAGAGTCTAGTACGTGCCACAGTACCTTGGCGAAAGCTGGGGTAAGGTGTTGGGGGCGTTTCTGAAAGGTACCGTGATGCCCGTTCCAACAACAGAGTGGATGGTCTCATCATCTATTTTTTTTAAATCCTGACAAGGTGTGCCATCGTTGTAAGTTAAGACCCTACAATCCCAATTCTAAACGGCAAGCAGGTGTTAGATCGGACGGCACGAGTGGACGTTGTGGCCCTTGACTCCTGAGTCGCAACATACTGGGGTACCCTTTCCCCCAGAGCGCCGGTGAATCCACAAGCCTCGAAAGAGATGCAATAAGGTATCAAATTTCATTTAACCAAAGATTCTGAAAGATAGTCAAGTACAAGTATAGTGACATTGACAAATATACACAAATAGCATGCAACTCTTAATTAAGCCGTAGCCTTCCCCGCGAAAGTCTCCTTCAAGGCCTTGATAGATGGTGTGAAAAAGTACTCTCCACCACGAGTGACAATGAATTCATGGGGGAGAGTGAGCTCCTCCTTGACATCGAGGGGATTCGTTCCTGACAACTGCCTCACTCCGCCTCCGCCAGCTTGACCGATAATAGCGTCAAAACTGGGAGACGTTAGAGTTATAGTACATTAAGTTGAGTTGAGTAAACTTACCCGGGAGTAATCGAGGTACCCGGAGGGAAGCTCTCTGCGTTAGCCCAGCCTAATGTACAAATTGCTGTCAATCCTAGGTCCTGTGCTATAAGAAGACGTCCTTACTCTGCTGAATGAAATGGAAGCCGTTATCGATGCTGCTCTGGTAGCAAACGAAGAGTAGTCCGCGACCATGCTGACTTCGCTTGTGGGCCTTCTCTATCGGGGTCACTTCAGGACCAAACTGGATTCCGCGGCGCATAATACGGCGGCTCTCGAGGACTTTATCACCAAATTGGTCCTCTAGGTCAGCGCGAGGAAGAGTCTTGCGAATGNTGGGCAGCNGAAGCATATAGATTGGTCATCTCCTTGTCCTTCGAAGCGGAAGTTGTTAATTCTATGTCAGAGGGTCAGAGACAAATGAGGAGACGCATTTCTACTAGTAATAGGGCCCATAGGGAGTATTCATTAGATCTTGCCAATCCTCTAATGATTTAAGGTGGGTATTTTACTAGTGTTCTATCAATTTCTATTAGTAAAGGATTGGCAAGTGTATGCCGTAATGATAAGGATAGGAGGTACGAATGAAGAACTATGAAAAAGCGCGTCCTTTACGCAGTGAAACGTCAATCCTATCAAACACCTTTCAAGAGACTTGTATTGGTCGAATTCCTCACGGATAACAGCTTCGTGTCCTTCGTATGCTTCACCAAATGGGAAACCGCTCATTTATCCTCATTGACATGCTGCATACGGAACTGTATTAATGTTTCATCAGGAACAATCTCGGCGACTTCTCTCAACCCCTTGATCGAGCACGAAAGCTCCTTCCGTCGATAAACGTTAATACGCCTCTTGCCTTGCTGGAAGACCATATGGAAAGTATCCCTCATGACCGAAACACCGGAAAGTATTCAACCGTAGGGAATCGGATGCTTGATAAGACGAAGTGTTAGGTATATTGCTCAGGGAGCATTGGATGCTACGCTGACGAACGTTTTCTTAAACAGAATGCTATATACGACACTATATGGGAATCTTACCGCCCTGATCAACCAAACGTTAGCTGGCAGATTTTCAGGAACATTGGGTGAGGAATTGAGAGAGTTTGTTCCTGGAGATGTTGGAGTGACTCACACGTATCTTCCAACCTTCCTTCGAATCTTCAACGGAAGCAAATAAGCAAGGAAACTCCGTTTTGTATTGGAAGGCGACCAGATAGTAATACTGGGCAAATGCAGCTAGCGCCCGAGGAATTACCTCTCTTTCAAGGTGCTTTTACATGTGACGCTGCACTATGCAATCCTCTCCCCTCTGTAGCTTCTTTAGAGGTGTTGACACTTCAACAAGATGTGCGAAACCAAAATATTCCAATGACGCCACATCTTAGTCCCGAACCATCACGTCAGCATCAAAGTCCAAACAAATCTTGTCCTCTCACTATCACTACGTCCACCGCGTTCTTATTCCTCGCTAGCCGGGTATGATCTTTACAAAAATAATAACAGTAAAATATGTGGTTCGAAGGCTCAACCCACTTTACGTCCATTCATCTCCGGTTCTGTATATTCGAAGTGCCTAGGTTCTCTCTAGTGCGAAGTTATCATCGGTCGCGATAGTCGCGGAAGATAGTGTGGTAAGAGCCTAGCTTTTGTCAGGCTAACTCTACTTATGCTAGTTAGGATTAGTGCGGAACTTCAATGTCCCGCAGCCTCAATCTCTTCACCGCTCAGACCGAGTTGCGGTTTCAATGCAACGGCTAGCTTCTAGTCGCGGTTTGCACTGCGACCAAGAGTCTTGGTTCTTCCTTTTTTCTCTTGCGAGGCTGTTTTCTAGCTCTTCCTTCTCCGGAATGTCCATCTATCCAACGTCGAACGCTAGGTGATATCAGACTCCAACTTCTACGCTTCGCATCCGTTCATCCTTGATACCATCGCAGACACCGAAAGAGATGCATGTCTCGACTCTCTCTGTCCTGTAGACAATTTCCTAGCAATGATTAATATCAACGCGACGCGCATAGAGAGACTCTGACTCGACCAGGCACGATCTCGGAAACAACTCTGACTTGATTGACAAGCGCCTCCAGAATCTAACCAACACTCAATCTCAATCTTCTCTCGAGATCCGGATTATTGCGGAGGCTTACTCCAACGCCTACAAACCATCATTCTGTGGAAGTGACCACGTCATACAACGAGCTGAATCCAGTTGGAGTGTCTGAGGCGCCACCGGCGATCGACTTAAAGCTCCTCCACTCTAGTGAGTACTTCACCGTAAGACTGAATTAACGGATCAACGAGAACCTATACTGCAGAATTAAACCGTTACTCTTGGTTATCCCGCTTGGGTTAAGAGTGTGTGATAGACTTGGGAAAGGCACGCTTTGATGAAGATGCACACTTCACACCGAAACAATCGCATGCTCGACAGCTGGGGTAGGTTCTCTTCGCAGTCTAGACATACCTCTTTCGTTGAGAACGGAAGTCTACGTGAAGGATAGCTTAGGTTTTCCAGTTCTATAAGCGATCATCATCATGTTAAGTATCTTCAGGTCCATCTATACATATGAATGAGAACGCGACCTGATTCGCAGTGCTCAGGCACGATCTCGGTGTGTCTGCGCCGTTCATTTACAGACCCGACGGAGAGAGCACCCTCCGTTCCTTTTTCAAAGTGGAGATCCTCATTGGGATTGACGCGACACGTCTCCCTCTGCCCATCCTTTCCAGAGGCATTTTTACTTCCGAAGCCATGAATTCGAGGACAACGGACCCCTGAAATGCTATTCGAGGGATTTTTGAAGCTCGAACAATCGCTTTAACTGCCCATCTCTTCCGCAGACAATAATAGTGATGTAAAGAAGCGTGATAAATCTATCAAGAACACGCCCTCTAACTAACTGAACTAGACGATCCCTTACTTGTAGCTGATTGGACTGCCTTCAAAAACGCCTTAATCTGGGTCACCTTAGACAGCGTTCTCGACAACCTGACCATCGAACGTTCCATCTGTCCAACTTTGAAGCTCTATCACCCTCGGACGTCCTGGAAAAAAGGTATCTATCAGTATCAATGCCGAAACACCGCTGCATTTTCGGCGCCGCTCTACGTGCGTGCATCTTTATCCTCGAGTCGAACTAGACTAAACCTATATCGAACAAGATATGTACGCTCCACTTCATTTCCTTACTCGGACAGCAGTCGAAGCTTGAAACGGACGGATTAATTATTCTATTGATTTTCCCGGTATTCAATTGAGTGTATAACCAGCACAAGAATTGAATTGTTCCTGCATGAGCTCCACTCCGCTTCCTTTTTCGGTCAGAGCATGTATGTTTCTCGGAGGGTAGCGATACCGATCGAGGGTCCTCTTGCAGAAGACGCTAAACCTAGCTCAGAACAATGCTGGCCAAGCTCGAGAATAAACAAACGGATAGTTCTCGAAATTCCGTGGTGATTGAGGGCTTTGACGCAAACCTAGAGTACTGAGATAATGAAGATGTATTACTGATAAATCGGGTGAACGGGTTGGACTGTGGATACATTTGTCAATGTCTTTAGCAGTTTTTACCGACTACAAACGGCCTCCGGGCACGACTATCCGATGAGAAAAGGAAGAAGATAACATAGGAGAAAGGACTCGAGAGTGAAATGAGGCCATTAAGTCCACGAGCCAACCCCACAGCGTGGCGCGAAGAAGGATCCTCAAGTCTTAGGTGCGAGAGCGAACTTGGAGGCCTCCTCAACGAATCCATTCCATCCAGACCGCGGTTGAGGCAGGACGAGGTATCGAAGGGTATCGAACGAAGAAGGTACGGAGGGTTTTCGTGGATAGTTGACCGAGAGTAGAAGAAAGCCAGCCAGCGCAAGTGACTGAAAGCGTTGGATCCGCTGAACGAGGTTGTGAAAAGGCGGTGATGATAGCGAGATGGAGCACTATAGAACATGTCGAGAGAGAAGTAAAGAAAGTGGAAGTTTGAAGGGGAACGTACCACAGTCGACGAGATGGATGAACTTGAGGAAGTCCTTCCGCGGGAGTGGACTATGAAGTACATAGTGGCGTTATACATGTACTTCCCCACAGTCAGGACCGATCAGGGACCTGAGGCGCAGTGTTCTAAGCTTGCTGATCAGGGCGCATTTTGCGGTGATGGGCTTGTTGTGGATCCTTGTGTCGCATTTTCTTCAATTAATATTCCCAACGAGGTACTCTGGAAGTGTGCCCAGAAGAGGGAAGACGAGAGAGCGGGCGTGGTAGCGCACGGACGCCGTAAATCCCTGATTCGATCATCGCCTCTTCTTGCGGCGCTTTTATTCTGCACCACGGATGAGCGCCTCCCCAAAGTTCGGTTAATGTCGCGGTTGTAACCTTTTCGACTGGGGCGGGAGAGCTCACTTCGCGGTCCGAAAAGAGAAGTGCTATTCGGGTGTTGCAATAGAGAATATTTGAAATACATGAGCGAGGATGACGATTCGACGATAAGGCACCGAGGTTTGGGGACGAACGGAGGCAAGATGATGCTTGCTTCATTATGTATCCCAGAAAAGACATGCTGCACGCGTGGACTCGTCTAGTTCATATCTACGTCCAGGCCATATGAGCAAGGTTTATTCCAGCAAGAAAGAGGAGACGAAGAAGAGGGTATAGAGAGAACAAACACCTGTACGAACTCAAACGCTGTTTTCGGGGATTCGGTGGCTTTTCTCATGGTCAGAAGGAGAATGAAGATGTTCCAAACAGAAGCTTGCTGTCCCCACTTGATGATCGGTCGCATGGTGGATAACGAGCATGGTGATAGGATTCGAGAGACGAGGAAAAAGCGGCGTCTTTCCTGCAGAGAGAGAGAAACAGAAAGCAGTCTATCATTCGGGCTCGCGATGGCTTTCTTCCTGTCGTCTCAAGGAGAGGTGGGAAGGATGGATGGACGGAGGCGATGCTGGGAATGAGCCAGACACGCGGATCTAGACTTCGATCATTATCGACCCAAAGGTGTGGTAAGTGATGTGTTGAAACTCCGCCCCAATCAACGCGCGTGCGGTACCTTTTCTTCTTCTTTTCGTTCCCATCTCTTAACGTGAGAGGGAACTGCTAATCAGGCACCCCAAAAACCGGTTGGAGTCTTGACCTGTTCCTTTAAATTCCCTCCATCTGCCACGAGAGCGAAGTCGAATGTCCCAGTCGCCAGATCCTATGGCAGCAGCTGTCGCCAACCCGAATATGGCTCTGAGCAATGCCAGCAGCGGTATCAACAAGCGATACCGTCCTGCGCCCGCGAAAACGTTCCAGTGTCGAGGCTACGGAGAGTGCAGGATGGTCTTCAGCAGAAGTGAACATCTTGCGAGGCACATCAGGTACGTACAACACACTTTAAGCTCGTCCACTTTTAAAATGACCCCTTTTTCTTCTTGATAGAAAACATACCGGCGAGAGACCGTTCACTTGCCACTGTGGAAAGCAATTTTCTCGTCTCGACAATCTCCGTCAGCATGCCCAGACTGTTCACTCGGATAAGCAGGAGCAAAATGAACAGATGATGCGCGACCTTACCTCGCTTCACGCGACTATGGCTGCCGCAAATAAAGGCTCAGCGCCCTCGAACAGCAGCAGTGGCCGTCGTACGAAGACGTCAAAAGGTCAGGACGACTCTTCGTCACCGACTACGCCTACCTCTATTTCGCCGACTGCTCCGTCGATGCGTCCAGGCACTACGGCTGGCTACGAAGGCGGAATGTGGTCGAATGGTAATGGCCCGAGTAATGGAGGGGGAAACCATTCCTTTCGAGACTCCTTTCGTTCCGACCAGCAGCAGCAACCCAGCCAGTCCTTTCTTGCCCCCACCACACCCACTACCGAGGAGTCCTTTCGAGGCTCCCAGCACTCCTTTCGACCCTCACCACCAGACTCCTTTCGAGCCCTACGACCGACATCCAGCCACCAGTCCTTTCGGGGGTACCCCTTCCCCTCCCCAGATGCTCCAGCAGGTGGATCGCGACCTTCGACGCGAGGCGAACCACTCCCACCTCTCTCATCCGTCCTCCCAATCGCCGCTTCCCTCTCCTCGTCCTCCGGTGTCCATCCATCATCAACCCAGCACATACTTCCCTTTCGACGCCCAAACACAGCAGGAACAGGCTCAGCCGCAGCAAGACCGGGCACCGCACCAGCCTACTACTCTGCTTACTATGGAGGATCTGGACTGGTATCCCGAGGCAACAGCGGCAGCAGCACCTCCACTGCCGCAAGCGGTGGCGGATTCGACGGAGAGAGTCCGTTTTCCTTCCACCCACCAGACATCGGCCCCTCCTCCTCGTCATCCACCTTACCTACACTCACCCAGTCACTTGTCCCAGCCAAACGAGCAGCACCAGAGGACGACGATGAGTATGGATCCCAGTCACGCCCCCAGAGTCGACGCCTCAGCGTCATGGAGCTCTGTAATGACGGCGGGGATGGCCCATTACCACCACCAGCCAGCCTATCTCGACCAGGCACGGCAGGTCGTCCACCGACAGCATCCACTCTCATCTCGGCCCTACGCATCGGCGGCGGCGACTCCGGAGGAGGTAACACTTCTCCTTCACCATCATTGTCGAACCCACCTGATTCTTTCCCATTGTAGTATTCACTCGCCCTGAGGAGGCAGCAGGAACAGCAGCTGAGAACTATGGTCGGGGTCGGCCAAGGACCCGCGATGGAATGGTCGCTAGGATGGGAGGTAATAAGTTTTTTTCTGTCGCAACTTGCGGTGCCACCAACTCACGTTTCTCGTTCGCAGGCCCAACCCCAGCCTCAGCAACAATTCTACCACCACTCGCTTCAGTCACCGCATCCTTACGTCCAGGCTCCGCCTCCGCCTCAGCAAACTTTCTATCAGGACACTTATCCTCAGCAGGAGATGTATCCAGGGGTGATGGGCCCCGCTGGAGGTGAATATTGAACCTAACCTGTACATTCCTTTTCGAACACTCTCCCCTTCTGCTCYCTCGTCGGACTCCTTGTTTTATATATACATACGGTTGGGGATGTTATTTGTTTTTGTGTTTCTATATTCCGCGTCGGGTTAAATATGTGTTCGGGGTGCCTCAGTAGTGAAAGTATATACCAGCCTACCTAATTGTCTCTTTGTTCCCGCCTGGTTTTTCTTATTCCAGTCTTCCGCTTCGCTTAGTACTTACTGCTTTAGTTTACGATCGTCTTTTTGTTCTTTTCTTTCCTTAGCTTGTAATAGTTTGTCCTGTCTCTTCTCCGAACTGAAATCCAAAAAGCTGCTGCTAATCAGTTTTCTGNTAATCGGTGTGAATGWMTAGGGAAAATGACTGACAGATACGGAACTGTGACTTAGGAGTAAGTGAAGATATAGTCAATTGTCTCCGGCGCAAGCATCCCGTCTTCGACTCGACTACTTCGCGATAGGTTGGTGCTCGAGTACGTAGGGTTAGGAAGAAGACGAACCTGGAAGGAGATGTCGATATGCAAGTTCAACACCCCTTCCATACCTCCTTCGCGATGTTGCAAGGGATGGTTGCCAGAACTACAGTGTCGGGGACGTGAAACTTCGGTCGTTAGAATTAAACCTGGATTAATCGTCTTTAATCAAGGGAATACCAGGAGGCCTCGGATATCGCGAATCTTACCTGAGATGATATTCGTTAGGGTCYTCGAGCAGCCAAAGAATAATTCACTTCGGGTATCCCTGCAGTCTCTCAAAAACGCAACGAAACCCAGCGCCTATAATTCTTGAATTTTGAAGAGTAGAGAACTCTTAAACATGTCGGCGTCCATAACTATGAGGGGGATTAGAGCCTAACGGTCAAAGACACCTTTGAAAGACGACGNCATATCGAGGATAAGGCGTGGAGAAACAGAATGAGCGTAAGTACTATTGGGGCCCAAAATGAGGCATATACGTCTACAGCAGAGTCGTCAGAAAAAGGACAGAATGAAACAGACGAATTTAAAGAGGAGAAGGATGCTCGTTCGTTTGGGTGTCTTAGCTGCGAATTGAAGGGATAACTAGCCTGCTACGGAGACACGGGATGCAAGACATCGAAAGCGTCGTAGGTCAACATGAGGGCTGCTTAGCATAAAGGATCTGCGCCTCGGGAATCTACTCGATAGGGTAGGCGTAACGAGTGCTCTCTGTGATGCAGACGTTGGGAAACAAGGACGTAGGGGNTTTCTAGAGAATGGAAGAACGAAGTTGAATGTATGCGTACAGTTCATTTGATCTGTTTGAGTCCTCCCACTTAACTCTGAGCTAAGCATATATCCCGCGTCGTTTCATATGCGCAGTGAGCTCCTCTTCCCTTAACACACAGTCGATCCAGTTGGCTTAGAAGGCGGGAGACACATGATCTAGTAGGAGCTTGAGAACGGAACAGGATACGTTCACGAATAAACCCTACAACCGTTCATAATATACTGACAGAGCTACGCAGGGAGTGATGGGGGAAAGGAAGAGAGAAAGGGAACAAACGCGTTCCTTGGACACGCTTAATTATATATGTGGCGAATGTTTGTCCCTGTGTACGCGTCAAAAGAGTTTACCTACGTCATTTATAGTGCAGAACGCGTCCTGTTCCTGGATAGTGGCATAGAAGGAACGAGGAGGACAAGAGGTTCAGGAGAAGCGTAATCGACGATCGGGAGCGCCACACCGCGGATTCCTCGGTTGTCCAATTTAGGCAACGAACGCCTTGCTTTCAGACCATCACCACCCCGCGACTATACAGTAAATAACGGCTTATCCTCTACAATTTGCAAAACAGTGCCTTGTTTCACGTTATGTGATCGCTACATTCACGCGTCGTTGCTCATTCCGGTTGCTTCATTTCATTTAAAATCCTTCTTGGTTGCTACGCCGTGTCACATCAATTCACGAACTCAAGCTCGACGGAAATTCAACCGCTATGTGAAATTGTTCAAGCTTCAAACTTATCTTATGAGGGATGGTGGAAGCCAACATTGAACTAATACTCTCTATCAAACCACCTCCTTAAGTGTACGAATCCTTTCCTTAGATCTTTCAACCATGCTCATCTTCGCTCATTTAGATTCGTTTGAAACGTAAACATTGTTTCCAATAATGAATGTACCGAGCGTTAAGTTGGGAGACGCAACCCAAGAACCTACCCTATGGGTGTATATAACCCTCGCGTTTACAAGCAAAMCACCTGCCTGGTGTACTGCAACGTTCGCGCTCAAATTTGAGGACCGTGTCATGGTGAGTGATTCCACAGAGTACGTCAATTCCCTACCTGGTGGCATCATCGCAAGCCCTTTGAAAGGTATCGACATGCTAGTCGAAGAGCCTCGACTAAGTCCTGTGTACGTTTTCTATGTGACTCTGCTGCTTACCGACCCATCCCGGCGGTAATCCGTCTAGTAGGTGTATTGTATCAGTCAGCGTCTCTCGATGAATCAGCTCCCAAGCAATATCAATCCCAGGTTTACGATATCACATTGGGAGTATAAAGGGGAATGTGGTTGATTGCGACATATTATCCTCACCATGTCTTCAAATCTCTTTAAACCAACACAAGTCGGAAATATCAAGCTCAACCATCGCGTCGTTCTTGCACCTCTGGGGCGTCTTCGTACCACAGCTCAAGCCTCTCCGCTCCCGGGACTAGTGAAGGAGTATTACTCCCAGAGAGCGAGCGCACCAGGGACGCTGGTGATTGCAGAGGGAACACAAATCAGCCCGCGACACGGKGGGCTCATCGGACCGCCGGGGATATGGACGGAGGAGCAGGTTGCTGCATGGAAAGATGTCAGGATTTTTCTCTTCGCATGATAAACGCGATGTTTAACTTTTTGTCCTCAGATCGTAGATGCGGTACACGACAATGGCTCGTCGAKTCTATCGCAACTTGCAGCTCTCGGACGTGTCGCAGATCCCGAGGTTCTCAAGTCTGTCGATTCCTCCTACGATGTGATTGGCCCGTCCCCGATTGCGGTCACTAATGGTATCACGCCTCGCGCACTTTCTGTTGAGGAGATACAGTCGACCATTCGAGATTTTGTCGAGGCGGCGAAGAATGCCGTTCTCAAAGCTGGATTCGACGGTGTRGAGATTCACGGCGCYAATGGATACCTCATCGACCAGTTCATCTCTGAAAAGTCGAACCAGAGGGATGATGAGTACGGTGGGAGTGTAGAGAATAGAAGCCGATTTGCGCTCGAGATTGTAAGCGCTGTGGTAGATGCGATTGGAGAGGAGAGGGTGGGTTTCAGAGTCAGCCCGTGGAGCACCTTCCAGGGTAAACAAACACACGTCCTCTGTGTTCTTTTTCGCCTCTGACCTGTGAACTTTGTAGACGTCGCGATGGAGGATCCGATCCCCCAATTCAGCCATCTCATCATGAACCTGAAAGCACGTTTCCCCAAGCTGGCGTACATTCACGCCATTGAGCCACGAGTGGCTGGCGCGTACGACATCGAATCACCCCCCGAGAATCAATCGAACGACTTCATACGAAACATCTGGTCTCCCAAACCTCTACTCGTCGCTGGAGGATTCGATAGGGAGATAGCTCTTAAGGAAGCCGATGAGCATGATAACGAGTTGATCGTCTTCGGTCGTCACTTTCTCTCGAACGTGAGTGCAAACAAACTTTGTGTTGTTGTTGTAATGTTCTCCTGACCCGTGTGCCACAGCCCGATCTTCCAAGGAGACTGAAGGAGAATCTACCATTGAACAAATACGACCGAAGTTCGTTCTATTTGCCTGGTGACGCGAGCGGGAAGGGGTATACAGACTATCCGGTCTTTGAATAGACTATCAATGGAATGTCATATAGATTCATCTGTAATGTGCTGGTAGCTACTATGGGACGAGTGTAGATTGGGCATCCTATTGTTTGTTCTACAACTCCAACTTGTTCGCTACTAAACCTGTCTTATTAGGGATGGTGGAATGGAACTTACTGATCTTCTCTATTCAACTGACTCATTGACTGTAGGAATATTTTCATTAGATCCTTTCATGCGCCAGCCGTACTCATCTTCGCTCATTCAGAATATTATTTTCTCCGAGACACATCCCCCGACGACTGTGTTTCTCTATACTCTATTACACTCGAGTGCTCGAAACCCCAGGCATCGAAACCTTCCCTTTGCTACGAAATTGCTTAGCCCAGCAACGACCGAATAGGCCAGAATCAAGCTCTGCCTGTGTGAGATAGCTCGAGGTTCTTTGCATATCTACTCTATTTTAACTATTTATTCAAGAACGACTGCAAAGTGCTCTATCTGTACACCGCCGCAGGAGTAGGAGCCCATGTATACGTTCGAAATCGTTTGGATCGTTTCCGATAATGAACCTGTGACCGAGCATTGATTGGGACCTCACTTATGGGTGCTCATAACCTCCCGTTTACAATAGAACATTTGCGTGGTGTAAGATATCAAGTTGGAGGGCCGTATCATCATGGTAAGTACGTCAATTCTCAGCTCGGCGGTATCGTCTTGAGCCCTTTGAGGACAGCCAACGTGTTAGAGCACGCTGGGAGAGACACAATCGGGATACTATTCTATTGATAGGAAAGCAGCAACGACTCACGAGTGTAGCACTTCAAGGGGATGTTCGATCTATATAGCACACAAATGTCCCACCGTAACTGATTTGCTAYCGGGGCCACAATTCCTGTTGCCGGGGTTCGAGATAGCCAAACGACGGTGTAAACACACAACTGGAGTTTGTAATATAAGAACCTAGTACGAATCGATCACTAAGATGTGGCGTTATATGGGAATATTATGTTGTTTTATACATTTCGCTGGTTTTCTGTCGCCGCCTCTACTCAAGAGGATATATAAAAGTGAAATACATCTACATATATCACAGAGTATTACACATCGAAGGAAACGAAATGCCTCTGGTGGCAGTTGGTACCATCCGCCAAGTGTCTGTCAACGAAGACAAAACTTACCGATCAAGAAATCTAGTTGGACGTACATAAAACATCCTCTGTTGCGCATAAACTGCTTCCGTTTGACATTGCGGAAGATGGATGTGAGTCACCCTAACATCTCCCGGAACAAACTCTCTCAATATCTCGACCAATGTTCCTGAAAATCTGCCAACTCTGACATCTGGTTGATCAGGGCGGTAAGATTCCCTCCCAGGACCCATATCGCGTCGTCAGTAGTGTTTTGTTTTCGTCAGTGTAGCATCCTGAAATGTATCTCTTACCGAGCACCGGGTTCGGTGTTTCGGTCATGAGGGATACTTTCCATATGGTCTTCCAACAAAGTAAGAGGTGTATCAACATTTATCGACGGAAGGAGCTTTGGTACTCTCGATCAAGGGGCTGGTCGATGCCGCCGAGATTGTTCCTGATGAAACAATATAGTTCTGTATATAGGTCACATATCAATGATAAATGAGCGCTTGCCCATTAGGTGATATGTGCGAAGGACCTGAAGCTGTTATCCATTAATACAATTCTCTCGGAGGGGGCTCAATAGAATTGACACGTCACTGCGTAAAGGACGTGCCACCCTACTTATTCAAATTTCATACGGATGTCCTAACAGCTGAAGTCCGAATCATTAATACAGTTTGATGTCCACTGGTAGAGCGTTCTGTAGTTCTATCAGAAGGAAATTTATGTGGGGTGGAGATGTAACAGTGGAGCTTCGTAATGGGGCACGTCCTCAGAACCTTCTGGTCAGGGAAGATGTTTCATTGCGTGATGAGTCTCGAATAGAGAGAACGGAAATGAACCGGATGATGCAGAGGAATAACCGGCGATGGATGAGCTCGTTGGTTGATCATGGGTATCTGACTACTGACCACGCTCACTAGACCGACCGTGTTCGGGTTGTTATTGAGTTTATGCAAAGTAAGTCCTATATCGTTCCATAGGGGACTACTCACCGACACCGTTTATACTACTTCCACTGTGCACTCGCCTCCCTATTTCTGTCTTCGTGTTCGACTCAGAATTTCCGCCTGCGCTGATGTTGGAGAGTGATTCGCTGACAGAACTCCAAGCTCTGATAGTGCAATGCGAAAAGTCTCTGAAGGAATGGAAACTTAGGGCATGACGATGTCCAACGGACCAATACCTTTCTGCCCCGCCAATCAGCTATACGCACTGCTGTGGGCCCAACCTTCTTTGTTGAAAAAAAGGACGTGTAATGAATGTTGCCCCTGGAAAGGGACCTTTGAGGTGTTACGAAAGGGGTGCAATTAAAAAGGTTTTCTTCGGAAACCACCTTTGTGGTAGTGAAAAAGGTATCGGTCCGTCCCGGGGCGCCCCGGGACGTACCGGACCGATACCTTTCTGACGAGCTNAAAAGGTTCACAACAAAGGCAACATTTATTACTGGACCTTTTTTTTCGAAACAAAGACTCTGCCCACAGCAGTGACGTCCCTTCCTTATTTTGGGTGCTTTGTAACGACGTTGGAGTGGGTGCTGTTGTACGCTGTAATGGCACGAGTAAGTCTAATGGTCCTATGTAGTCGAACGAAAACTTACCAGACTCATTAGTTGCATCGTCGTCCGCCAAGCTGTGTCTTCCATATCCCACTCCTACCATGCACTCGACCGAC
This sequence comes from Chondrostereum purpureum, assembly GCA_004354395.1. Taxonomy (NCBI): domain Eukaryota; kingdom Fungi; phylum Basidiomycota; class Agaricomycetes; order Agaricales; family Cyphellaceae; genus Chondrostereum; species Chondrostereum purpureum. The sequence continues at coordinate 10,309 of LBLO01000462.1, read as the reverse complement.
TTTGGACTTGGCAGTTTGGTTTGTTAATAGGTGCGTTCAACGATTATCGTTCGTGGAAATGGACTTACTCGATGAACCCTTGAATTCTCGGACTAATGGAGAGAATGATACGGTAAGATGGTCTACTTAGTGAAGACTCAGTCCACCGGCTCGTACCAGATAGATTATCTTGTGACTTTGCGGCGAGATAGGGAGAGATGGGAGATTCGGATCGTATCCTGATCTCTTCTTGACCTAGGTTTCCATATAAAAGGTGACACTAGTTATACCAGACACGCAAATACCAACGGTTCAAAGCGTAAAGATATCCGGATGAATGAATGAATAAATACACACCATTGCATTGAGTCTTGGTGAAGAGTATAGGAAGGTATGGCCGCGTAAGTAACGACTGAGGTTGAGTTCGTAGTCGGCGAGAATATCTCAAGGGAAGCACAAAAACTGAAAGGAAGATTTGATGCGAGAATGCCTGGCAGCAATCGGCGTGGTTAAGCACATCAAGGAATACGGAGGACGACACCTCAAACAATTTGGAACAAACGAGGTGTTGCATTATATAGGACTAGCGATTTTCCAGCCTGACGGAGTAAGAGTAGCCAAACACCACAGATAAATGGGTTCCGTAGATGAAATTTGCAGTTGTAGCCTTTGTGATATTAAAGGTGCAATGAGGCGAACGATGAGATGCTGACAAAGTATAATACTTGGTGACGGCCCGAAGTTTGCACAGCTTTCCSGCCTTCTGCTTAATCCATCACGACGCGTTCACAAGTCGGACTATGAACTGCTAGAACCATAACACCCAGTACCCTTTTCGCTCTCATAAATACTAMAATGAAACCCCAGCGAAATTCACCCGGAAGTCGGCCCGAGAGATGCAGGCAACTCGGAGATTGAGGAAGTAGCGCGAAATTCAACAAGTGGTCTAGTAGACGAACGGGGTACCCAAGAGGTTAATGATGGTGCATAGGTGCGGTATCCATATGTTTACAACTTATATACGTCTAGTTAATGCCGCTTTCCTATCCCAGAATGCTTGTCTACTATGCTTGGGGACCAATCATTTCCGGATTCCGGATTCACGAATCCTAGAGGACGTGTAAGTTCCAATGTTTTCTTTGTTGAATACAATCACTTACCCGACGATACAGATAATCAATATGGCCTCGGATTGCGTTGACTGTACCCTTCGTCGGTCAGGATTCGACTCATTTTCCCCCATCCCATTCCTCTGACGCTTGTTATATGATAATATAGCTGTTTGGCCGCACCTTTTCATGATAACTTTACCCTTCCGAGATTCTTATCACCAGCTCCCTGGCAACCTTTTCCAGCCCCGAGGGCGCAGCCATGCTCGTTTTCGTCTTTGCATCACCGTCAAACCTCTTGAATCACCGCCTCACGTCGTTAGGATTGCTACGCTATCGGTCAGGAAGTAAAACTCGTTCCAAAAACGATAGCCACGTACAACTAGTGCTATCAGAAAGACCCCAGCAGAACTTGTGCACATATGAGCGTCGTACTGCGACACTCAACGGTTACTTGCTCGAGACATAGTTCATCTCCTACCAATAGTCAACCATACCTCTAGTAAACTGCTGGAAATCTGCTACAATAGCTCCAAGACCCTTTCCTCAATGTAACGCGAACTGTAATCTCATGTTTCTTCTTTCTCGCACGCTTAGTATGCTGAAGTGGCTTAGTCTCAGTCATAGGTCTCTGTCTGCGACGCGGTATGTATTCAAGAGCGGCCACCATACCATTGCGTTACGGCGTCTGCTCAGAGCAAGATGTGTCGAGACTGTACCGGCCTCTTCTATTCGCGCGGACACTCGGTTGGTTGTTCATGTGGAAGGATCGGGAGCGTAGTCGCTGGAAGGAAAAACCGAGCCAATTACTGATAGTCGTGGAACTTGACCGTGAAGCCAATGCATCTCCATCTTCACGGCAAGGGAAAGCGTGTTACTCCTGGCGGGGATTTTCTCTCGTGTAACTTAACTCTCCGCGTACGTTTTCGTCGATGGCTACCTGTCTGGAATCGGATCCAGACTATCATCGTAGATGACCCTGTCATTTTACCAGCAACGGGGGATTCGTAGCCTGACATATCTCGTTAGCCCGTTGCTCGCACCTCTTTTTGCATTGCCATCGTAACGCGCAGCCCACAGTATGTCCATCGACGACGGYGAAGTAAATTTGGCACAGCGGGCAGTAAAGCGGCATTCCGAGGTCTGATGTCACTCCAGCATCGTCCGCAGTGGCTCCGAAACGCTTGTACATCGTGCGCGCAAGTCGTTGACTGTATCCCTCAGCTTCGAGGATAGAGAGCTAGCCATGGATGGATTTGGGAATCAACCACCATGTTTGACGTTTACGCTATCTTCCTTCGCTCTGTCATCTTCAACCCATGCCCTTCAACTTCACCTTTAAACTCCTTCGCATCTTCCTAGTCGCTACCCAACTCAGCTTTCATCTATGGACCCGAGTTCGTKGGTATGTCGAAGACTCGTTGCTCGTCACGGTCCTATGAGCTCATTAAGAAGATAGGCCGTGTTTACTGAACATGATGCGCATCTTTTGACGAAGCGGCAGGATGATAATTCGAGCAGGAGCTTGGGATGTTGCTGGTGGCATTTTCGCAGTGTATGACGGGTTCAAGTTATAATTCTCAACTAATGCTCCGGCCGTCGTATCCTATCTCTTCCTTCGGTATGTTTATTCTATTAACGTTGTCCTCGTGCTTGCTCGCACTAACACATCTTCGTTGGTGTCAGGCAGATGAGATGCGACAATACCGCTGGTACATCTCACATCCCAGTTATGACACGTATCGTTCGTTAGACTTGGATTGGAGACGTAGTCGAAGAGTGTACCGGGATGTAATAGCATGGATTCCTTATATCATTCCGAGGTCTATGTAAAACAGACGGGCAACGCTGGATTTCGCTACTGAGGAAAATAACATGCCATCACTGTCCGTAAATCTTCCTTGGCAGCCGCTCTGGTTTCGTGTTCCATTTCTCCTGGATCGTAATTCGCCACTGTATACCCTATTTGAGTGCTTCACTAGCATCCAATGACCGACCTTCATTTTCTCATGGGACAGTGAGTCGCGGTTTGTGTGATGTGGTGAAGATGAACCACACAGTCCTTCTGCAGAACGGTGTACAATAACGGGGACAACTTTGAAGGACCTCATATGTGTTAGCAACCTAGAAGGATTCAGTGCATCATTGGAATGTAACTCCTCGTGCCNAAGGATTCCATCGGACCCTCAGCCATCGCGACTGAACAGCTGTATCTGGGATATATCCCTTGCTGCTCATATTGGAATTCTAGCGTGGTGTGGAGACGGGCCACCAACCTAAGGACTCGGCATTGGAAGTCTTTGATTCATGAATTCACTGTGATACGCTAGTGGTTTCTTTAATATGAGCAACACGAAGGGTGTAAAATGGAATGGCGATCATTTTCTGTTGAGGCCATTGAGCGGTCTGTAAGATATTCTTTCTAGGGGTAAAAGCAGGATAAATCATCACCAGAAGAAGGAATAAGTAAATAAGAGGAATGTGGACTGGTGGTAGTTTCCGGAGAAAGGACTAACCGTACCCAATCCTTTAGCGTCAACGAGGAGAAATACTCGGACTAGAGGTGGTTATTCTCAAACAAACGTAAGAATAANTATCTAGAGTGTTCATATAGTAAAGGCTCCAGATGAGCGACTGGTGATGCATCCGGACGATGTTTTTCTGGCCACGTGGAATGATTGGCACTTAATGGTGAACCACCACCCAGCGCAACTACCGACTAGTTCCAACGATTGGTAAAACTTCATTAATAATCTATTTCAGCCAGTTGTCAACCTTCTTTATTCTCTTCGGTTTGGTGTTCTCCCGGATTCAGTAGGCGGGATGTATATTCTCATCACTTGCGCCCAGTCATCCCTACACCTTGAGCCACGATTATCAGCTTAGAATCAAACTACGCCAGAAGTCAATAAGTTGGAGGGGCTCACTTGCGTCTGATTGTTTATGCAAGCCTGAATTCTTTCAGCAGCTTTTCAACATTCTCTCCTCCGAAAACTTAGGATCRTTCAGCCTAGATTTTTATCTCCTGAAGCATGTCTGTTTCGTGTGTACGTTTTCTATCTGACTTCTGCTTACCGACCAACCCATGTAATCCCTCTGGAATGTATATCAGTCAGCATTTTTGGATGAATCAGCTCTGAACCTCTAGAAAGCACAGATTACGAGATTGCTTCAAGGGTATAAAGGGGAACGAACTTCATTGCAACGTATAATCCTCACCATGTCTTCTAATCTCTTTAAACCAACACAAATTGGAAATCTTCAGCTCAACCATCGCGTTGTTCTCGCACCTTTGGCGCGTATTCGGACCACCCCTCAATCCTCTCCGCTACCGGGGCTAGTGAAGGAGTATTACTCACAGAGAGCGAGCGCACCAGGGACGTTGTTGATCTCAGAAGGAACACAAATTAGTCCACGACACGCTGGACTCCTTGGATTGCCAGGAATATGGAATGAGGAGCAGGTTGCGGCGTGGAAAGATGTAAGAATTTTCTTTCCCTTTCCTGATGAATGTAGTACTTAACCATCTCTTCAGATCGTAGACGTGGTACACAATAACGGTTCTTCAATCTTTTCGCAAATTGCAGCTATCGGACGTGTCGCAGACCCGGACGTTCTCAAGTCTTTCAACACATCCTATGATATTATTGGCCCATCCCCAAATGCTTTCAACGGCATCATACCACGCGCAATTTCTATTGACGAGATACACTCAGCCATTCAAGACTTTGTTGAGGCAGCGAAGAATGCCGTTTTCAAGGCTGGATTCGATGGCGTAGAGATTCACGGCGCCAATGGATTCCTTATCGACCAATTCATCTCCGATAAGTCGAACCAGAGGGATGACGAGTACGGTGGGAGTATAGAGAACAGAAGTCGCTTTGCTCTCGAAGTTGTAACCGCTGTAGTAGCCGCGGTCGGGGAAGAAAGATTGGGGTTCAGAGTCAGCCCGTGGAGCACGTTTCAAGGTAATATAACTTTAGGTTCTTAATCACATCTTTCTCTGACCTGTGAATTTTATAGATGTTGCGATGGAGGATCCGATACCCCAATTCAGCCATCTCATCACGAACCTGAAAGCGCGTTTCCCCAAGTTGGCGTACATTCACGCCATCGAGCCACGAGTGACTGGAGCGTATGACATCGAGTCTCCCCCCGAGCATCAGTCGAACGACTTCATACGGGATATCTGGTCTCCCAAAATCCTTCTCGTCGCTGGAGGATTCGCCAGGGGGACGGCGGTCAAGGAGGCCGATGAGCACGATAACGAATTGGTTGTTTTCGGCCGTCACTTTCTCTCAAACGTGAGTGCAAACTGATGTTGTTGTTATTAACAATGTGGTCATGTTTTCTGACGCATGCGCCGCAGCCCGATCTTCCGAGAAGACTGAAGGAGAATCTACCATTGAACAAGTACGACCGAAGTTCATTCTATTTACACGGTGACACGAGTGGGAAGGGGTACACAGACTATCCGTTCTTTGACTAGAATGACATACATACTCATCTGTAACGTCTTCGTAGCTATAATGCGAATACTGCCATTGTACGACTGTAGATCGGGCACCACTCAACACGAATTTACAGATGGGAGCCAATCATGTTTTCCAAAGCAGGTATCTATAGTAGCTCTATCGAACGTAGCCCCCATACATCATCTTTCAAACACTAAATACGATCTGGTATGGATACCACATAGTCCGCGACACACCAAGGATACTGAAAACCTAGCGCAAACCATGAACAATATGCATTGACAAGAGGTTTCAGGTGGAAGCTTACAAGCAGAGCCTTTCTCGGGTTCATCGCCGACATTGAACATAACCCTAGCTTCAGCGGACTCAGGATTTGGCTGAATGTGACTAGGAAGCATCCATGGCGGGGACAGTGATGGGTCCACAAATAGGGGACCTCACGGGAGAGCAATGAGATAAATTGATGTGTTGCATGTCCGGGCGCGTGTGTCTTGATTGCGACGGTACTCTCCATCCTGCATTCATTACGATATCGGTACAGGTGGCCGCATAGGACTGACTAAAACCTGTCCACCTTAGCATAAATCGAAGCCCCAAAGCAATTGGACGCACCAGCGAATATTTATTTGATGTTGACAAGTTTTTCTGCTTCTATGGCGTCCCCARAACCCCACCACCGAGCCCCCGTTAATCTCTTCCCAGATTCCTGCTGCGACTTCCAGTCCTTCAACGTGGAAATTATATTCCGATATCTTGGACTTGATGATATCCGTGCTTCTTGAGTTGAGACCTAAGAGGTTGGCAGTTCGCCGCCATGCAATGGATGAGATTCTTCTTGGGATGACTCCAGCTTTCAACGCGAAGCTATAACATAGAATCAGCCGCCGAATTGGAGGAGTTAAGATATAAGGCTTACTGACAGCTACGGCGGTGGGTGAATGATATAACACAGGCGGGTTGATATAGGCGTATCACCTCTAGGCTCGTCTTCGATTCCACGGAGCGCCGAAAGGGTTTCTCTACCACGCCGGCGTTGAAACTACTTGAGACGGAAGAGCATACGGATACCAGGGCACGCTGCTTGCTCTTGATCGTTGAGTGGATCTCCAAGAATGTGCATTGTTGTGTAGATGTGATGATCTACAACTGCAGTTCACGAGATAAGGGTGGTGCTGAGGGAGGAATATGTAGGTAGACTTACGAAATCAATGAGCGTATCTAGCACTGCGGTATATGAACACGGAGTCGCGTCCTCACTCGAAGATGCTGAGATCATCGGTCGCCGTCAATGTCACAGGGATAAGGGTTGAGAGCATCCTGAATGCTTGCTTCAGCTAGTGATCGGAGCGCAACAAAGGGTACCCGTACGAACCACAGTCGCATGACACTGAAACCCTACGAAACTTCGAATATATCACAGTGGCTTTTGACAACGGGGCACGTTCTCAACGAGGCTAAAACATCGATGACCAGTGACCGGCACCTCCTCTTCATGGTTTGACAGTTTCGTTCCCGAATGCTCTAGTTTGTATGGCCATGGTAGGGGGAATCGCATCAAGCCCGCTACTGGAGCATTGTCGAGCGGCGACCGTGATAGTGTTTTCCAGGGTTGTAGCTGGCGCATAGCCTGAGCAATAAAGTGTGTGCATCTGCAGAGCTAAATAGCAGATGCAAGGACTGGTGAAAGAACGATCAACATCTCACATAGGGGAGATCCGTGGAAGACGACTTGCCCGCAGAACCCAATGGACAATCACCAGGAGCTGGACGCGAACTGGAAAGTGGTGGATGTTCGCATTGCATCCCGCTTCATCGAATCCGATGCGCAAAGCTACGACCTAGGAAGCACCCTTAGAAGAGATCACAGACGTTGAACACGTAGACGAGCTTACCAGGAGACAGCCCGGCAGTAGGAGGACGTCTAGCCGGAAGGGTGAAACGAATGCTTCTCCATTGGTACTTCAGTGGGATAAGCACCCTTTTGAGCTGGTGCTTAGGTTATCGGAACCTGGTGGTCGCATCACGAAGAGACGGTGTCTGGCTTGGGGGMTAAAAAGTCAGAGATTGTTCTGAACGAGTCCGAGAATTCAGTTACTCACCCGAGTTCCAGTGAAAGGTCTGTACAGCATTCTGTCGATACTAGATTGTCGCCGGCGCAGGATCAAGGCATGCAAATCGTGACCAAGGATACCCTCCGAATCGGCCTGATTCTTGTTGGATTCGAAAGGAAGAACACGTGAAACAGAGCTGGAAGATGTGGTTGAAGCGCCAAGGCCGCACCGCCTGCTCGCTGCAGAGGAATGTACTCTGAGAGGTTGCTGATACCGATCCGAGTATCGGCTCAGCCAGTGTGTGCATAGATGAAGGCCGTAGAGGAGAGAAGACTACTGAAGCAAAGTTTAGCACCGCACAACTAGGAGATATAACAAAAACGCGCACTCCCGACTAGGTTGCCATCCTGAAACATCGAGCGACGAACAACTTGGTGCGTCTCACTCCTACGTGATTGGCTTTGTTAGTCTTAACAACGACAAGTCCTAAGATATGCACCAGCGCCCCTCTTTACACACATTGAGACATAGGCGGTTAATGAAGTCGTAGGTCTATCCACTGCGGCGCTTCCGAATGAGTTGAATGTGCCATATCTCGTAACAGAGGTTATCCTGTGGAGCTTTTGGTTTACGGTCGATGCTGCGACAAACATGGAATCATTGGTCATCTTCTAGGAGACTTACATTAGTACTGCTGCGTAGGAGATGTACGGATAATAGAACACACCTAGTGCCCAAGTGGGTCACCAATCTTCGGAACTTGTGATTCGATTTTCTGTGCAGACTATAGGGGTACCTATTCCATTGTTAGCTAATCTATAGCAATTATAACAGAGGCTACCGTCGCACCTGGAGACATTAAGGTCTTGAAGGCAGGTCTCCGAGGTTTTGAAACATCAATGCGCGGACATGCGTAGCATTATAATTAAAAACAGAGTCATAGAGTTCGATTTTTATCGCATTGTTATAGGCATAAAGTGAATACGATGCATTTGACGCGAGTTCATGATGATGGAGGGGCGGACGGAAGTTGAAGTGTGACTCATCATGATCTTCCGGCGCTTTGCTTACCAAGCCTCCACGTGCAAATCTGCGTCTTGTTTTACTTTTGATATACGTTCGAGGGACCGCAAGCTCTTGAAATTGAAAATAAATAAACCCCCGATGAGCCTTATAGGTATTGTCACGTATGAGGTATAGGTACATGGCTATACACGACCGGTTTAACTGTTTGTCGACGTTCAAAATCCTTGTCCGAATAGGCCCTGCCTCAACACCCTTGTTGTACGCTGCAAAGTGCTCAGTCAGATGTTGGAAAATATCACAAAGGAAACTTTGAAGTATCCTCCGATGGACCATTTCCTCTCGGATGACTCTTCGTCCTGCATCTCCCGATTTTAACACAGGTCTATCTTCCATATCCTGTGTCGCACAGGGGAACGCGTGGTAATCCAATCCAGGAAGTATGAATGCGAGATATGAATTGGAGAATTGGAATTATAAAATTTGTCGGATAGAGATAAAGAAGTAAGGATGCCACGGGTCGAATATTCAACTGAGTTGGTATATGGCATAAATATTTGCAAATCTTGGCGTGTCAGTGGTTTATGGCTTGAGATGGCGACAGTGGAGAAGAATGAGGTGTAAAGATACTCATCTCCGTACATGTCGTCTAGGAGAGCTGCGAAAAAGTCGTCCATCCAAGCTGTAGATTGAGGGAATGTAGAGGATGACTGCTGCGCCACAGACCACGCTATCAATGCTTTCCCCCCNAGAGAGTTCAGACTCCATGTAGCTGCATATATACGCGGCAAATAGGAATACGCCTTTCCCAAATACAGTTATCTTCTCTGCCACGAGTGCTGGCGAGTCTTCCTGGAAAAGTGCCTTGATATGATGTCTATCGTACCGCACCCCTCTAAGCAACTCTTCGACTCTGTAGAGTGTGAACGTGAAGATGTCGGATGCATTCTCAGGGCTAGCGACATCGATCTCATAAGAATATGATGATGCATTGCAGATACATAAGAATTGGGTGTACGATCGGACGGTGACAAGAAACCTTAGTTTGTGTTCTGGGTTCTGTGAAAGGCACTCTGTGAATAGCGATACCAGTTCCTCTTTTCCGTTCTCTATCTCCTGGATTCCGTCGATTACAACAACCAATAATTTATCTCCAATATCAGTTACGGAGATTGGTTTGGCCACAAGGCTTTCGAATAGAGTCCGCAAGGACGTTCCTTGCTCCAAAAGGGAAGGGTTATCCTCTAGAGTGGAAGCAATGCTGAGCGCAAAGCCACGAAAGCGCATCTCCAAATCTGCTGACAGATTGAAGATGAATGACCGTGCATCAGTATGGCGGGTGCACCTGTCGAAGAAGAAGGATGATATAAGAATCCCTTCGGAATCACATAGCTGTGCAACACTGTGAGCTACAGCGGATTTGCCGCAGCCCACAATCCCGGAGAGGTATACAACAGGGCTAGATGCAGATTCGTCTCTCAGGGAGCCCATTATTTTAGTGACTAAAGTTGTCCTGGTCTCTGTCAAACGGTATACAGCACAATACCTAGTAAATAGCAGTAAATGCGTCTCAGCCAGACTGCAGGGAGCAAATCGACTGATATTAATCGTACCTAGTAAATAGCAGTAAATGCGTCTAAGTACTAGTAAGTAATCATAAAGTAAAAAAACG
>LBLO01000461.1:0-24867 GCA_004354395.1 Chondrostereum purpureum | reverse complement strand
TCAGCATTCTTTATTCTCATCCAGACACGTTGACTTGAGTTGGGACGGCCTTTACAAATTACAGCAAGCTTGCAGTTGGAGGCAGTTGGACGCCTATCTAAATTGGGAGGATCGCCGCCGGAATTTCAAATGTTTAACGTAGCGATGTGAGTCATCAAACAGTGGCTGTGTAAGATATTTCTTCGCTGAACCTGAGATCCACTACTTACTTATGTACAACTTCCTCTCAATTCATGTGCTCGTTTGAGCAGTCTGCCGCCGCCCAGGTAATTGTGCACGCTGTCGATGAAATCAATAGTTGGCCTCTAGAGTGTGAATTTATAAACCATATTCTCAGGAAGGATAAGACGGTGTGTTACTTGCACCTTCGATGTTTTCTTGTATATCTAACCTCAACTTGTATACTCAGGACATAGCCGAAGAAGTGACAAACCACCCAATTTTCAGAGACCTATCTCTCGTAGTCAATAGTACTTTCTACTCCGTCAATCGTATTCTCGATGAAGAACAACGACACCCCTTCTTGCAACCAAATTCCAAAACTTCCTTCATATCTTCGCTAGTACCTAACTTAATGTCTATTTTATTCCCAAACGTGATATCATCGTGAGCTTTCTCCTTTGTTTTTATATCATCCATGACCTCAGCGGTTTCCTTATCCCAGATACGGAGTCCTATACGCTGTAGCGGTTGACCCCTGCCAGTCAGACAATCCTAATGTTAGATTTGGAGAGAGATACAAAACTGCGACCGCAATCGTATCTATTTCTCTCTCATTTCCGTCTGATACTCAATTAATTCCCGATGTGCCTTCCTCTACGTGCCGCTTGAACGACGCTGTCGATACGAATTCTCCTGTGAATGGCATGCGGACTTCCAAGGATGGTGAACCTGGCGGTCGCATTACGAGAGATGGTATCACTGATACTAGCAAAGAAAGTAGAGCTGCGAAGAAGCTCAACACAGATAACCAGGGCGGGACGGAGACCGATGAGGCTATGGACGAGAGTGACGACGACATGGACGAAGATGAGGAGGACACGAATGATGACACGAACGAAAGTGATGACGACATGGACGAGGGCGACGACGACGACGTGGGAGATAGTTACAACGCCATGGATCAGGGTGACATGTCCGAGAGCGTTGACTCGAACGACGAAACCCCAACAAATCCATTCTCCCGATATCATTTGGTGGCTTCCTCCTCACAAGATTCCGCCCTTTTCCCGCTCATAGTGTTATCCTCAAGAGATGACATCTACAGTCTCATGACGAGTGCGTTATATCAACGCTCGGCATGGGGCGTAGAAATCCCGCTCGTTGGATTTTCGTTTGACCCCCAAAGCACACGCCTCGAACTTGTGGTTGGTTGGTTGACTAGAAAAGCGGGTATATCATGTGTGAGTGCTTCCGTCCTCATGATTTTACTTTCCATTCATATATCTATCAAAGCCTGATCGTCATATCGCTCATACAGCAAGAGCTGGGGCAACGGAACATTGCGGTGTTTTCAACCTCGCTGACCCGGAGTCTGCCATATCGTTAATGCATCTGTTATGGTCTCTACAACCTTACTTTGGCGAGAGTATGCGACAAGCCAGGCCTGGACAAGCCAATATGTCCATTCCTGAATGGCGACTTTATCAAGCGGCGTTGTGCATCAAGGGAAAAAGCACAGAGACCCTGTTCTCCCCAGATAGGATTTCTACCTAGTTGACAAACATCCCCACAGAATACAAGAAACCTCGAGCTAATCCATATCGTTGTCGAAAATCGCGGTTCGAGGAAGCGCCTCCAACATCTAAGAGTCGAACACGAACTCCCACCAAGTAAGCAACATTACTCTATTCGGAACTGAAATTGAATCCTAGCAGAATTTCCTACCAGTCGGTCATATTGCTTGATAGGATGACATTTGATGTTACTTGGCCATTCCCCGGAGACTTAGAAGGCATGCCCACAAGTCGTGTTCTAAACTCATATATGGTTTATTTCTCTACTCTCGGGCTTCCGGGAACTGTAAGTCCCTCTTCATTTGACTGCTGAACATATCAATTGAGGCGCTGTGGCTTCAGATAACGGGGAAAACAGACCAGCTAGCCATCAGCACGGGGGGAAACCTTGTATGTATTCAACAGGCATTGGCGAAGTCCAAATCACTTACTCGCCATAACAGAGACACATGCCATTCTTGCACTACTACCGTCGCTCGGTAGACTGTATGGCCAATGCCCATCGACTTGCTGGTCTCTCTGAAATTAGCGAGTTTCATGATGGTCCGGAGCAGTCCATTTTCCTGTCGCTTTTCGATTTAACTGTCGACACCTCGTTCCGAATGCAGGACCATGAGTGGTCTGTTCATCCATATGATGCCCGGGTCTTTTGGGATCCGTTCATAAGGTACTGCGTTAATGACGCCAAAGAGGGGGTGTTCACCCAGTGGGTATATTTGTCCTCATATCAACTCAGGACTCACCCGAAACCCAGTTTTGGACAATGCCTTGCGATCAGTCGCAGTATATTATCTGATGTTTTCTATGCTAGCCACGATCTACTTCCTCCTTCACCACCGCGAGGGCCTGAGGATATAATCACCTTCAGACTCGAGCTGGTCAAAGGACTACTCTACTATATCGGAAACCAAATCCATCTTGATGAAGTACAAACAGAGCCATTGGCGCATGTCCTAACACACCTCTCTGACCAGTGGGGTAGCCCGCCAAATGGGCTTGCTGACCAGACAGAGAGATGGTTCATCAACGCGACAGAAACATTCAAGACACATGGACTCAGGGATCCGATTTTTGGTAGTATGAAACAATGTCGTCTAATTCACGACTGGTGCAATCTGACATCTCTCAAGAGGATTGAAGCCTCTGTGCTCTGCCCAGAAGACTCTGTCGAATGCGATGCGGCGACATTTGTTCTCCTTGACCAGTATGATCGGTCCGAAGGACCATTTCAGGACATTGTTGGAACAACGCCCACAGTTTGTCCGATCAACCAGAGATCGTATTCCGAGATGTCGGATTTGGCCACTTCCCCATGTCATCGTTGGACGGCGTATAACCTCGACGATTACATTAGCAACTTCGTTGATCATGAATTCCCAGAGTCTGCTCTTCATAGCATTAGGGCACGAGCCGAAACTATATTGACCCCCATACCAAATTCCGCTGCTGATGCAGAGAGGTCACCCCAGATGACAGATTCTTTCCTGGCAACTGCGGCGAGGGAGAGTGAGGAAGTACAAAGTGAGCTCTAGCCTTTGGATATGATATGCTATTCTTGCTAACCTGAATTGAACTAGGGATTTTTGCGACAATATTCTTAGTCGTGCACAGAGTCCCCAGCTGTACATTGTCCCAGACAATGACTCAAGCAAAACTAACTCTCTCATCATCCGCTCGCTATCTTGCCACTTTGGGTATTTTAGATTTTCCCATCTTCTGTCTCGTTACAGATGGACNATCGGGATTGTCCTTTCGGCATGGGCATTCAGACCTGACACGGAACATCGTCCAAATTGGATTGCTCTCTTTGCGGAGACAGGAGAGGTGTGTTGCCGTCAGCAAAGATCTTTTCTCACTAGCAAACAATGTGTGTGTGTGTGTGTNTTTCAGGGCCCTAAATACTTCACCGTACGCGTGGCGAGTCGAAATTGCCCACAGTTTGATATGCGTCATCCCATGCAAGCCTTGAAGTTAACCGCATTTTTGACGATGCTACGCACCCGTCATACTAATCGCCTTAGAAAAGCCTTTGCTGATGTCGCGGAGACTTTCAGGGAGCGCCGAAAGAACGGCGACGATTCGCTCAGGTGGACATGGAAAGAGCAAAAAGATGAATTTGCCAACCGTTAATCTTAGACCTACCAATCTTCGAAGATGAACGCACCTAATATTGAATTACTCACTATATTTATCGCAACATCATTTATTCGATTAGTTTAAAGCTCCCCTGTATTACTTGTTATCTTAGAAGTATTCGAACATCACCTACACGTTACTGTGATCTCATTACTAGATCAACGTATGCATACCGACAATGTGTGTCTTCTCGTTCCCTCACTTTGACGAGCATAGGACGCAAAGATTGACTTGATGGGTAGATTCTAGCAAACGATATGAGTATAAAGTAGACATAAGGAAGGTAGATCATACCGATCTACTTGATGACGAAGCCCCAAAAATTGAACAAGAGGAATCGCAGCGAGAGCAAACCCTTCCCCTCGAGCAAGGGAGAAGTTTCCCGTAGTCACATATCCGATGATTTCGTGGCAAGGAGGAGCAGGAGTAGATACCTATAAGAAAAACAGAGATATAAGGGCCAGGCAAAATAGAAACCACCCTGCCTACCTCTAGGTCTGCTAGAACCTCTCGCCCTTTCTCTCGGGCAGCGATGAGCTTGGAACGCCAATTGCGGGCCTCGTCGTCAGGCATTGGGTAGATGACGGCCAAGTCGCGTGGCGTCCCTCTCGTGCACATGGTGATCTTCACGTTCATTAAACAGGAATTCAATAGATCCTCGCTCTTGCAGGCTTCAATCTGATCCATACCACGTTTGCTTCTGAGGGAGTTGACTTGATCCAGTAGGGCGCCACCGTAGTCGAACACTTGCAACAACCTGGGGTARATAATAGTGGCTGTTAGGGGAGCGAGAAGCCACGGACGAGCGCCGATCTTCGGCGTTATCGTATCTTCTGTTTCTTGTGTATCAACAACCATCGCAGGATCGGTGTCGATACTTTCTTCATCTCTCTGAGTGGGTAAGAGCTCCTCCTCGACTTCGCCACCTTCGTCCTCAGCTACCTTTGGAGGGGCAGGCTTTTCGAGTCCCAACACGACTCCCCAATCTGCTCTCCAAGGACTCCTCGTACCCATCTTCTCATAACTGACCCTCTTCGCCGGGGGCTTCCTATCCCACAAAGACTTCTCTTCTGCTTCCCTCCTGAGTGCCTCGTCCTCATAGACTTTTGTTGTGGGAAAGTCTCGAGGAAAATAAGGAGTAGCCGCTTCGTACGATTGATGCTGTCGCTCTCTTTGCCCTCCTACGCGGGATCCTGTATGGATTAGGGAAGGAAAGAAGGCCATGGACCAGCCGGCTGGGATGACGAAGGTCCAACCATGAATGCCTTCGGATCCAGTGTAAGAAGAAGAGCCGATAGAACGTTGAATGAGAAGAACGGGGATACGGTCATCCACCCGTTGTATTTGGAGGGGCGTCCCGGGGATGGGGTTCTATGGGAACACTCAAGAGATTTCAGGGATAGTTTAGTGCAAGAAGAGGAGAAACTAGACCTTATTTCTGCGGTCGTCAAGATCTTTCTTCTTGTACTTCGGTTTTTTGAGTGAATCCCGAACATGTTCGTTCCAGATTTCGCTCTGAGCCAAAGTAGGAGAAGGCGTCGTCTTCATCGAGACAGAAATATTTCCTGGAGAAGGGAGAAGGACTTTCGCATTTTTTGGAGGGAATCTGTATTGGGAAATCAGTATCGAACTTAATCTTTCCGAAGTTTGACCACCTACTTCAGACGGGGGTCGTTGACCTTGAAGCCTATGATCATCCCTCGAGGAACAGAAGCAGGAGTCTGTAAATCTTGGAGAGTGTCCCAAAACTAGAGCTGATAATTAGGCTTATAAAGGAAGACGTCGAGCAAATCCCGACATGCCTGCTTGAATTCTTCCCTCTCGTCCTTAACGATGGAACTCAAAGCACCTTTCAATACCTGACTCGCCTTTGGGCCCATGATCTCAAACATGTTCAGTTGAGAAGTGATATCTGCGAGCTCAACGTCGATGAGTTCAGCGTCCCCGTTGGTCTTCCTGGCGGCATCTAAGATTAGGGATGCGCATGTTTGAAGGGTCTTGAAAACTGCATGGAAAACCGAGGGATGGCACTGAACCCAAACGGCTCGTGGTGAGACAATTTCTTTCGCCTTCCCCTTCCCTTCGGAAGAGACGGGCTCTTGAGGTCTCCAGATTACGGTAATAGGGGAGATTAGGTCGAATGGGTATGAGTTGGGTTTGTATATGACGGTTTCGCATGTACGGGAGCCAGTAGAGTATCTGGTGGTGATTGTTATAGGACTGATTAAATTTTATAAAACACGATAGTCACCTTTTGCCGCCGGCGCTTACATCCGCAGGATCTGTGCAAGCATCGAGGATAGCTTTCAAAACATCCTCAGGACCCAGAATCTCAATGATAGAGTGATAAGATGCATCGTGGATGATACACCCTTGTATTGAGGCGCGATGGGATGGTCTGAACGATTTCTCTGTCGGCGTAACCGCCTATAAAGGTTTAATACCAGACATACGAGAGCATTGTGATACACACGAGTCGATAGCCCCACATGTTCTCCATGTGCATTCGCTTTGCATGCCAAATATGTGTCTCTAGCCATGATTTATCCTCTAGACAGACGTATTGTGAGGAAAAGTCAAGAACGCGCTGGAAGGATAAATAATTACTTTGGCGTTTGAGGAATATTTCAGTTTTGGAAAGTCGTCTAGATTTGCCTAGTCGATAAACTTTCCTAGCAGCAGCCTTCTTCTTCACTGGGTCCATCTTCAACAGAATAGAAATTAGACATCGTTCACGACTGAGATGTCTGGTATAGGTACCTCGAAGCGCGCTTTCTCGCGTAAACGTTGTGGGACGCGACGGACGTCATGACTAGCAGCTCTGCGTCGAAGTCCTATAGGAAGAGTTTGCCATGCCCTATGTGTAGAACTCGAACTGACTTGGCATTGAATGAGATTGAAAGTGAAGACTATTAGCGCATCAACGCGCACCTGGCGGATTTCATGCCTTTCTGCATTGCATCTATCTCAAAAGCTCTAGCTTCTGCAAATTTTTCGACATCTATGGTGCCAGGAAGTCCTTTCATACCTACTTGGTAATTAAACACGAGAACTATAATCATTTGCCCAAGACATACTGTCGACAACAGAGGGCACTTTTCCTGCTCCTGATTGGACAGAAATTGTGCGGGCCACAGACATTTTGGCCTTCTTTCTTTCTCTCGCAGTTGGCCCGTCATCATCCACATCGTCTGAATTCTTTCGTTTCGCCATTCAGTTACGCCACAGATTCTGGATGGTGCTCGTTGAGAAAGTAAAGATCTAGAGTGACAGTCACAAATCACACTTTACTCCCTTTCCCGCCATCCGACTTGCATCCGACCGACGCGATGGCATCTGCTCTACGCTCATCGGCATTTCGTGCATCGAAGCAATGCTATTCAAAACCTTTCTCTACTTCGTCCATTACTAGAAATGCAGTGCCTGCTTCCACACCCAATATTGGGACCGCGGCTGCACCGAAGAAACCAATTGGTGGTCTGCGTGGAGGGTTGGAACTTGCTCTATTGTACACCACTATATGGAACTTATCAAGAAATAACGCAGGGTCGTTGGATTTCTCTTTGGATTCTCTCTTGCCTCCTCTTTTGCGGCCTATAGGTTATTAGACGAATATAAGCAAGCATCTGCTGCTCTCCAACAGAGCGTCGAAGAGCTTAAGATTAGCACAGAAAAGGCGCGCTTTTATCTTAATGAGNCGCGTATATAATGGCTAATTACTGTTGCAGGTGTCTGCCCATGTCCGTCGTATTGAAGCCGTGGAGAAAGACCTCAAGGCTCTTTCTGATTCATCTGCCTCCAAGGACGAAATATCCAGAGTGAGAGCAGAGATGAAGAAACTATACGACGGTTTGCACGTTGGTTCGTTGCATCCCACGTTTCCGAGCTCCCCTACTCTGTGTGAGGCTAACCTATGGTTTGGGCAGAATTCTTGGATCTACGAGCTCACGTGTGGGGAATGCGTAAGTACCCACCTCCTTATTCTCAGTCCCCATTGACTTGTAACTCAATGGAACATCTTTACACAGAACAAGACTTGCACGCACTCGCCAAGAAGGAGTCGACAACTGTCCGGATCTAATACATCTACGTATCACATCTTCTCCGAGAAAGCCTTCTTTGCAACCTACGTTCCCCAGTAGCATCACGTGTCCTTTCTCGAAGATGGTTTGCTGATGTTCGATGATTTGGATCTTGAATTGAAACCCTGCTTCTTTTGCCTGCACGAGGATATGCAGAATGCGAGACAGGTGTATGGTGTCCCCCAAGTAGGACCAAGACTTGTTGGTCTCTAAGGATCTGTGGAGTAGTAGCACGATTCAACGCAAGTGCAGTAGATTTTATTGAGCCGTTGAGGACTACGTTGCCGTCGTCCATCGACTGCTAGACTCCTCGGGCGCCTTGCATTTCAGCATACTTACACAGACTTTAGGATATTATACGCATATTGTGTCAGTTGAACTCCCGATGCTTGAAGGAACCTGTTTCTGAAGCCCTTCATACCGCTTCTATGTGAACGTCGTGGAGCGTCTTCTCCTGTTCACCCTGAAGTAGGGTCTTATGCTAGACGATGGCCCAGGACGCATCTCCACTACCGATCACTGCCATGATGAAACCATGCTTGTTGATGAACAAATTGACCCTAACTTGCAGTTGAGCTTACGATCTTTGCCTTCCGAAGTCCTGACAATCAGTGCATGTTCGAAAGCATAGGGAGTACCCTTAGGCAAGCTGGGAGACGGTCTACAGAGCGCTAGCAGCTAGTATCCTGCCGTTAAGTTTGACTTCCGATTCTGCAATCCTTGACCCCTGTCTGTCTGTTCGTCCTGTGGTCTTTCGACCTTTTCTAGACACCATCCCATGTCCATTGGNCACATTCGTCAGCAGGTTAACAACCGTCACTGAGGTAACTCGCACTGAGATGGACGAATACTACGTGCCTAGTCCATCCCGATTCTTTCTTGCCTCCTTTGGGAGAGGTCCATCTCTTTCCCTCTCTGTCAAATGAAAGCGACGGACCTTTTTTCCGAGTTTTTATCGGCGCGATTTGGACGTGATGCCACCTTGGATACCCTGGTGATCTTCCTTTTTCTAGAAGTATACTCCGGTGAGGCGTAGGGTCACCTTCCTAAGCGAGACGAAACGATGGGGATATAAAAGCAGACCCACCTAGTTTCGTTTCTGCATTCCTTTCCTCCGGTTTGTACTCTTGCCAGTCAAGACAGGTCTTTGTTAGTTTTCGTTTCTTACCCTTGTTTTCCTTCACAAGTTCGGTGAGTATTATCGACCTACCCCTCTCAGCCACAACTAAACCCTCTACCTCTTGTAGGTCGCTGGGCGTATTCCAATCGTTTTCTACACCAAGCACATTCCCTTCGATACAATTTTTAAACGTCTTTCATCTTCCCCAGAAGAAACAGAATAAATCCATCGCCCGTCATGCTTTCTTTCAAGACCAGCTTCTTCGTTTTTGTCTGTTTGGCGACCTCCTCAATCGCGGCGCCCATCTCGGTTCAACGTCGGGAGGTTCCCCAGGAGCACTCCCATGAGCCTTTCTTGACTTCCGTCCGGGCTAACTTGGCCCTCGATAACCCCCTCAATCTCGGAGACCCCGTCTTCTCTTTGTTGGGTAATGCTGCTGCTGCTCAAGGTCTTGGTGACACCACCGTACGTTCTCTCCCCCCAACACGAAATTTATTGGTGCTAACGACCATCTCAACAGGACCNTGAGTGCCTGCAGCAAGAGGTTGCAGACCAGGCCTTCACCAACGCTAAGGCTGCCGGTGACGTCCAGGGCCAAGTCGACGCTCTCATTTTCCGTGCTCTTGAGCGGAACACTGGCTCCGTTGGTCAGGCCAGCAACTTGTGCACATCGGTCACTGCTGCCAACCCTGAGATTGCTGCCATTCAACAGCATCAGGTATGTTCTGAATTCTCCGAACCCCGGGGGGTTCTTGTCTTCGGTGGAGACTGATATTTTTTCCTCCCCGTGTAGGACCCTGCTTCTGATGGTGCTGCTGACTTGAACAAGTCCATTGTCCTTGAACTCGCTCGCCAAATTGCCGCCGTTGGTGGAGATCCCCAAGAAGCTCTCCAGTCTGGTACATTTGCACCTGGAGAAATTGGCGATGTCACTGGCGCCGGAAACACCTGTGATGATGCTAACGATCTCGACGGCTGCATTTTCACGCAAGGTATGCAATTTTTTTGGTGATATTTCATTGGTATTGTTAAGCTGATGAATGGTATATCGTAGGTCTTTTGGTTGAGGATGCTACCGCTGCTGAAATCGACGCCGCTGTAGCAGGTGCTGGTGCTGCCAACAACGCCGGCAATGCTGCTGCTGCAGGCAATGCCAACGCTGCTGCTAACAACAACAGTGCCAACAACTCTGCGAGCAATGCTTCCAACTCTGCGAACAANTGCCTCCAACGCCTCTGCTGCTGGGAACAGCAACACTGCGGCTGCTGCCACTGCTGGCAATCTGCAGACCTTCACTGGGGCTCTTGGTGGTGCCACTGCTCCTGCCGTCACTGCTGGAGGTCGCGGATTTGAGGTTGCTGGATCCGATGATTTCCTTAACAGTGGAGCTGCTCTTGGTCGTAGCTGTGATATCCAACACAACGCCGTGGGTGTCTTGTTATTATCTTTGTTGTAGTGGTTCGCTTACTAATTTCATGTATAGTGTGCTACCGCTGCCAACTCAGGCTCAGCAGACATTTCCGTCGGAGATTGTGATGCCCAGCTTACTGAATGCCGTGCTGCCATCTAATGATTGATGATTTTCCTGGGGCTTGTTTTTGTTCTGTTTTCCCTGTCACTCAGCTGTCAGACATACCAATTATTGTATCCGTATTCTTGTTTCCTAAGCTAGCATTGCCCTGCCAATACATTCGGTTGAAAGTGATATTTTGGTTGGAACTGAACAGTACTCAGCAGTGAATATTTGCTATAGCCTTCCCAAAAGGAGACTTGATGGTGTTATGGTACTTCGGACACGAAGGGCGGGATGGGGCTCGTAGATAACGCACGTTCGCCATTTGTCGGCCGTTGAGGATGGGGGATTCCATTGACCGTGGCCGGCGCTGTATGAAAATTACAAGTGCTAGAGAGGCTTTATCGGCCCTTCGACGCGTGCCAAGGGACCGTGGATGGCACGGCTACCCCACGTTCTATCTCTTGCCTTGACGTTGAGCTACTCATTAGGAGAAGCCGCTGATTTTCATGCGGTTGTGTCTCTGTGCGTCACGAAAGGATGTCCCTGTTGGATTTCGTTGCATGCGGTTCCACTGTAAACAATGTGCCTTACGATCTTGCCAGCCCGATGCTCATATTTAAAGGACATTTGTTTGTTATCTAGCTTTCGGTTTTCCCGTCCTCTTGTTTCCGTGAGGCATACCGGTACACGATGAACAAGTTAGCGTCCCTCGCTTTCTTTACGGCTGCAGTTTCGACCGTGGTCTCCGCTACGACTATCGCTGAGATTCAAGGACCTGCTTGGTTGTCGCCTCTCAATGGGCAAACTGTGAACAATGTTACAGCTGTCGTTACCGCGAAGGTCGGGGGCAATGCTTCTTGAGAAACCGATACTAATCTTTGAGACCGAATAGTCCAGCAGCGGGTTTTATTTGGCTGGAGATCCCGTCTGGGACATACGCGTCTCAACTGGTCTCTACGTCTTCTCCTCCTCAGCATCCATTCTTAGCCAGGTCAATGTGGGAGATTCGATCTCTCTCTCTGGACGGGTTCAAGAGTACCGCTCAAGCTCTAGTCCGACATATCTATACATCACAGAGCTGACTTCGCCCTCAAACATTGTTGTTCTTTCTTCTAACAACACATTGAAACCCATCAACTTGGCTCGGGACCGTCGCCCCCCAACTCAGTTCTTATCTGCCCTGGATGTCGGTGATGATGGGGTCTTTTCGGTTCCCAATAATGCCAGTCGGATTAGCGCCACCAACTCTACTCTCAACCCACTCATTTACGGAATGGACTTCTGGGAGAGTTTGGAAGGGCAATTGGTGACAATTCCCAGTCCGGTGGCGTTGAACTTCGAGAATCAATACGGTGAATTTTGGGTTCGTGGAGCCTGGGGATCTACTGGTGTGAACAAACGTGGAGGATTGACGATCAACAGACGTATGTTACCCTTTGCGTGTAGMTTCCATAATTGACATTATTACAGGGTTCGGTTTTATCGAYGCCAATCCGGAAGCTGTTCTGGTTGACAACCCCTTGGATGGCACCAAGCTTCCTCTCAGTGCTCCTGGCGTCAAACTCAGCGATATCACCGGAGTCGTCCATTACCAGTTCGTTTGCTATTCTCTTCCAGTCCATCGAGGTTCCAACGTGTTCTAGGTTCGGTTTCTTCTACGTTATTCCTCTGACTGCACCCACTGTTATCTCACGACCCGACCCAACTGTCCCTCCTTCAACGATCAAGAGCGACAGCAATGTCTGTTCTATCACTGTCGGAGACTATAACGTTTGTCAAATTCCATTCTTCGTATACTCCTGTGATAACATCATTCTTCAGGTCGAAAACATGACCCCTACTTCGGCACACATTCCTGCTATCGCCAACCATATCTCGAACTATTTGAATATTCCAGACATCATGTTTGTGCAGGAAATTCAGGACAACTCTGGAGCCACCAACAACGGTGTTGTTTCGGCCAATGCGACCCTCAGTGCACTGACAAACGCAATCTACAATGCCAGTGGTTTGCTTTATAGCTTTGTTGAAATTGCTCCTGTTGATGGTAAAGACGGGGGCCAGCCCGGAGGCAATATTCGGGTTGCTTATTTGTGAGCACGATTTATTTCTCAACAGAAAGCACTCTCATAGTTGATTTAGGTACAACCCTACCAAGTTAACTCTTGTCGGTGGTGTACCTGTTGGAGGCTCTACGGATGCTGTTGGCATAACTGGGAAGGGTAAAAAGACCGCGCTCACGTACGTTCCCTGTCCCTCGAAATTCACTGGGAGGAAATTCACAACTGCAAAAGGCTGAACCCTGGCCGTCTCGACCCCACCAATCCTGTGTGGACCAGTACTCGCAAACCTTTGGTGGCACAGTGGCAAACACCCAAGAACCAAACCCTCTTCACCATCAATGTGCATATGTCCTCGAAAGGTGGAAGCACATCTACTCAGGGTGACGTCAGACCACCAATTAATCTGCCCGTCGAAACAAGAGCGTCGCAAGTTAACACTGTTGCGGTACGCGTACACCCTTTGTTTCAGATTCATGGTACTGATACTTGTCCTCTAAGTCCTTCGTCAAGTCAATTCTTGCTGCAGACAGCACCGCCAATATCGTCGTTTCCGGGGACTTTAACGAATTTGTGCAGACATCCTATGTATATGACCAGTTGAAGGAAGACCTCTATGACATTGACGATGTTGCTTGGATTCCCGAGCTCGAGAGATACACTTATATCTTCGACCAAAACCACCAACAGCTTGACCATGGTTTCATTTCCGGTGCCATTGCCTTGAGGGGCATCAAAGCAGAGCATGTTCATGTGAGTAATTCCAGAAYAATARCGACACATATAGGGTCTGACTGGCATTTAGGTGAACAGCTGGTCACSGTCTTACGACGAGAGGATTTCGGACCACGACCCCACCGTAGCAAAGATTCGTCTATGTTAATCCTCGTGTACACATATACCCACCTTCGTTATACTACAAGCAATTTATTAGTATTACTTGAATCTCCAACTTCGCGTGATCGTACCGTGTTCTAAGGTGGCCAATGAGCTGAGCTGGCAATACCGACTCGGAGATGTCTTTTTTTCTTCAGCACCAGGCTAGCATTTTGGGGTAGCAATCTCAATAAAAAAATGAGAAGTCCAAACTGTGTTCTTGAATAGTCTTAAATCTCTATCCCTGGTATTGGTCAACTCGATTAACAAGGATCAATCTTTGGGAATCTTATAGATAAGATAACACAAGGTAATCAAATACCAGTTTTATGCGGACTCACGTGGACCTACCTTTGTTTGCTGGCTTTCAGAGCACCAAATGAGCGTCACCAACTTCACGCGTCTCCCTGGCCGGATATCTCAGCGGAAAATGAGATGGGGAGGTGCTATTGCTGTGGGTTTAGTTGCTGTTGGTTGGAGATCGATAGGGACTGGGAACATCCGAAAACTGGTCACGCTGAAGGACTCAATGCGACAGTTCCAGACAATGAGATCATTATCTTTCCTTCCAGCCACCACCACACCGACCATAGCAATGTCTCTCACTCCCCCGCAACCACCCCCAACATGGACCATACCGCAGAACAAATMCTCACTCTCACCAAAGACCTGATCGAAAGGGAACGTGCTATCCAGAACAAGGTTGGATCATTGGACCCCAAGGATTGCAACTTTCAGTCGGTAAGTTTATCTATTTCTAATCTGGAATTTAAATGCTCATTATTACCATAGGTGTTTGTGAGTGCAGATACCAGGCAGATGTATCGTAACCAAAACACTGATTGGTACATATAGCTAACTCTTGCGAACTCTGAATCCCATTTCGATTCGGCCGCGGAACCACTCTCTTTCTATCAAAATGTGTCTCCCGACAAGGCCCTCCGTGACGCGTCGAACGAGGCTGAATCTCTTGTACGAGACTTTGGTGTCGAGTCCTCGATGCGCCTCGACGTCTTCCAAACCAAAGTTAATGCAGAAAAGAACATCAGGCATCCGGGGAATATGAAAACCTATCCGCTGAGGACAAAAGGCTAATTGAGAAGATGGTTAGCTAGATTCGACCAAGTTGCTAATGGGACCAAGTCTGACAGAATGTGGCGTAGATTTTGGACGGCACCCGTGCAGGTCTAGCGCTCCCGGAAAAGGAACGGGATGAGCTCACGACACTGAAGAAGGAACTTTCCAAAGTGTGCTTGGATTTCAGCGYAAGTCTTTTCTGATTCTCCCTGTCTTTATCACGGTATTAACGCAGACCCTGGTACTCCAGAAAAATTTCAATGAGGAGAATGTCCGTCTACATAGAAATTCTCGTCAATTAGTTGCTTGCTTATCTCTGAACGTAGGCTGTAATCTCGTTCACCGCCGAAGAACTCGATGGCGTCCCAAAAGACGTGGTCTCCGGCTATACCGTGAAGGAGGGCAAGTACAATGTGACATTCAAGACCCCGGATATTTTCCCTATTGTACGAGCAACATCATCCCTCACACCGCTCAACACGTTTGACCCATTTCCTTTCAGTTCAAATTCGCAAAACAACCAGAGGTCAGAAGGCGTGCTTTCGAAGGGTACGAATCACGATTAGAAGTCAATGCGCCTCTCTTGAGCCTTGCCCTTGAACTGCGACGGAAGATTGCGAAACTCCTCGGATACAAGACTTGGTGGGTGTATTTTCACACGTCGCATTCACAAGGCCCTATAACAGAGAACAAGGGCGGACTATGTCACAGAACCAAAGATGATCAAAAGCGGAGACAATGCTTCAAAAGTGAGAACGGAGGCCTTTGTTTCTATGCACTTTTCTTTAACCACCCTCAGTTCCTTGATGATCTCGAGGAGAAACTGCGCCCCGTTGGGATCAAGGATCGCGACACTCTTCTGGCAATGAAGAAGAAAGAACACGAAGCGCTCGGCCTTCCATTTGACGGTGAATTTTACATTTGGGATTACAGATACTACGATCGCAAGTACATCGAAGAGTCGCTGGATTTGGACGACATGTTGGTCAAGGAGTATTTCCCGGTGTCTGTCGTTGTTCCTGCGATCTTGGACATCTACCAAAGCCTCCTCGGCGTCCAGTTTGTTGAGATCAAGGATAAGAAGACATGGCATCCTGGTACGTGGCTAAGTCCATGGTTGAAGTACCCCTCGTACTCACGACGTTGGATCAGACGTGCAGCAATTCTCTGTCTGGGAGAAAGATGCAAAGGATGAAAGTGGTTTCGTCGGATACTGTTACCTCGACCTTTACCCACGGGAAGCGAAATACTCTCACGCTGCTGTATGGCCTCTCTTGTCGGGATTTGATAAAGAAGACAAGTCTAGAAACTACCCCCTTGCTGCCATGGTGGCCAACCTCGCTAAATCTACATCAGACAAGCCTGCACTCATGAGGCATGACGATGTAGTGACATTCTTCCACGAGATGGGGCATGTATTCCATGGTTTGCTCAGTAAGACCAAGTATTCTCGATTCCACGGCACAAGTGTGGCTAGGGACTTCGTCGAGGCCCCCAGTCAAATGTTGGAGAACTGGTGCTGGGAACCGAAGGTTTTGGAGAAAATGTCAAGCCACTATGAAGCCAAGCAACCACTTAGCCCTGAATTAATCAAAAAACTTGTGGATAGGTGTGTATGTATCGTCCTCTTCTGTTGACATAGCTGACAGACAATAGTCGGTATGTTAACGTTGGACTCTTCTACCTCCGTCAAATATTCTTCGCCAAGTTTGACATCAAGGTGCACACCGATCAAGGTCTGTGTTGTATCTCGTCCTATCCAATAGCGCGTAAAATTGAGATACTCTTGTTGATAGAGGAAGCTGATTATACCGAGCTCTGGAACTCCCTCCGAGAAAAGATTTCCCTTGTAAAGTCAGGGAAGCCCTGCCCAGGACAAGGCACCTTTGGGCATATTACTGGAGGATATGATGCTGGATACTACGGGTACACATACTCACTGGTGTTTGCTGCGGATATGTATGGTTCGTAGGGTCTTCTTGCACACCGGTAGACTTTATTTGACATCGCTTATCTTTCTAGCTACTGTTTTCAAAGCCGATCCTTTGGATCCTGCGCGAGGCAAGCAATATCGTGAGAAGATTCTACGCTGGGGCGGAAGTAGGGAGGAATTGGATTCATTGAAGGTAGGTTTGGTTTAATCGGTAATCTCGAATATAATGGCACTGATTGTACTATTGGTAGGACTTCTTGGGGAGAGAGCCAGATGCCAACGCATTCTTGAACGAGATCTTCGGGACCACAACCTCAAGTCTTTGATTATTTACAGAAAATTCGCTTGTAATCATACATATACCATCGCAACTCATAATCATCTCTGGCTTTGTAGAATCGTAAACTTGAATAACCAACAGTAAACTGAACATTCAGAGAGAGGTAATCAATTCCTTCGCTTGGCTTCCCCGTAAGTTGTCTATTCACTACTAGAGAGCATCAATGCACAAAGGAAACTTGCTGCAATTGTCTGATATCCAATTGGGTGCTTACAGACGATGTAATCCTTCATGTTGTTTTTCACCCATGAGGAGAATTATAAAATGGGAGGGTACCTGTTTGTCCAAGGGGATTTCTCTCTCATAAACACTGAATTCGTGATAAAGTTACATTCGTTCTAATCTAAATTACGAGTCCCCAGCNACCTTGGTTCCTGGAGGCGGACTGCCATCTGCGTCGGCATCCTCATCCTCATCCCCCTCTTCTTCTATAGCCTGCGCGGAAGGATCCTCAGGCGTTGGCTCTCGGGGATCGCGCTCATTCTCCCGCTGCATCTCATCTCTGAGTACTTTAACGTCCTGATCAACCTTGGTAGCGACTCTGTCGATGCCAGCCTCGGCAAGTTTGACGTGAGTACGGTGCTTGGCCAAGTGTGCAGAGCGGCGAGGGGGACGCTTGAGCCGACGACGGGCGACCATTACAGGAACAGACGATTTCTGATTCCAATATGAGATTCAAACTAGAGAGACTACTCGATAACGTACCTGAATGAGGTAGTGAGACGTCGACCCAAGGAGAATCCTTGAGGGAATTGAGCAGTTAGATCATGAGACTGAAAACGGGACGGAGTAGGAACCCCACCCTTTTAGTTGGGAAAGACCGCGGGAGCCAACGATGAGCATGATTGGTTCATTATAGTCAATTATATCTGAGGACGAGGCGGAAAGCCCTCAGGTTCTAAAATTGAAGGATTTGTGGAGATGAAAGACATACCAAGGAGCATATGTCGCGCATTCTTTGCATGCCATGCTTGGCAAGAAACCTTGACGTGGAGCCTTGTACGCTGGAGAAGGCTRGTGGCCTGTCTCACAAGGATGTAAGCCATGCCTTGGCGCTGAGCACCGGATTTCCCTGTGAGTAATGAAAGAAGAGGGTCCAAAGTGAGAAAGACATACCTCTTGTTGTGAGCGAATTCGGGTAGACCTATCAGCCGGTTTCTGGATGGCTGGGTCAACTGGGAAAATAAGGTCAGAAAGAGCGGAGATCCTAAGAAGAGAGAGTACCTTTGTCCTCATTCTCGACAACGGTGACGATGAGCATCTCATCTCCGTCGCGAAGAACGGTTCCGATCCCCCACTCGACGGCGTATCGAGACTCCTCACTCATGTCACTAGCGACGACGTAGCGCCTGACCTTCCTCCCGCCGCGTGCCGCCTCCGGATCCCCTTGAGTAAGAACGATCGTGCACCGGTCCCGTTGGAAGATGGGGCGCGAAGTTTGGAGTGGTAACGGATCGGGATGCCTGACAGACTTTCGACGCCGGGGAGTACGTTTACCACCACGGGTGGAGGAGCTAATACTAGACGAATAGTTAAGAGTACTGGGGAAATACGGCTCGGGGGGGACGACGACATTGACGCCCTCTCCGAGCGGGTCTGCATCGCCGTCGTCTGAATCGGGTAGGGCAACGTTCTCGGGTTCAATGAGGGCATTTCGCTCGGTGTTCCTCTCTGTGACTGGATCAAACATGTCATGATCCTCGTCATCTGTCCACTCATCTTCCGTCTCATTGTCGGTGTTATTGCCAACAGTCTCATCGTCTGAATCGTCGTCGAGCGTAAATGCAGTACGGGGCCTTAGAGACGGTTCGTAGTCAGACAATTCTGTGTCAGATTGATTGAGAACGACTGGCTGTGGCGGCGGTGAAGGTTCACGCTGAAGGAATCTCCGAAAGCTGAAGGGGGACTGAGAACGAGCACGAGAATGGCTACGCGATGCAGGCTCAGAGTTTGTCTGGGAAGAAGGAACCTGTGAAGAGGATCGAGTCCTCATCATCTTGGAGACAGAACGTCCCCGGGACTTTTCCTCTTTATCCTCACCAAAGCTGGTGGTGCTGTTGTTGGTGCTTGTGCGAGTAAGTGAGAGCCCTGAGAAGCCCATCATTGAGCTGAAGGACATCTTGCTGAAAGATCCCGCGCCCTTGGAGTTCATCTCTGGGGCCTTGGGCCCCTGCTGAGCTGAGATAGTCCGTTCAAGGGCATTATGGATGAGTTGGTTTGCCTGTGAATCGAGCTGCTGTTGAGAGTCAGTTAGTACGGACATTGACCACCGTTTGGGAAATTCAAAAGATGAGGGGCTATTGGTGGGTGTCGTCGATGGCTCAGAGACNGCGTGAGTATTCTTCGCAGAAGATGGGCTGATTCTGGAGATCCAGCTACGACGGCGGGAATGACTAGATGCGGAGGCCATGATGGTGGATGGAAAGTGAAAGTTAGACTCACCTGCACAGTCGGTTTTGGACTTTTGTCCGAGACAAGGACCTTGAGAAGCGATGAGCGTAAGCAATCGTAGGAAGCGAAGGTAGAGCGTCAATGAATAATAGAAATAGGGTTACTTGCATTCATTACAACTAATTAGCAAATGCCAAGGCTGACAGGGAACCTTGAATGCGGAACGAAGATAAGATGGTCGGTCCCGAAGCAAAGAACACGTAGAACTGTACCTTTATGTCGTCGCGACTTGTGCACAGATGATTGTTGACGTCGTCTACGTCGTTGGAATCAGGAAAGCCGTGGTATCTGCAAAAAGCCTTGGCTTCTCCGAGTAACAACTTGGCAAAGGGGTTGCATCGCCACATCGTTAAAGAGGGCCCAGGCCCTGGCCGGTGCCCCGCCCCCACATTTATATTTTCACATGTGAGGGGTGAGAAAACGCCACAAAAGAACAGGATATAAAATGTGCGGGATCAGACAATCAGAACTTGGGAAGAGAGAGGTGCAAATCAGAATAGGAGTGAGTAGAATATGTACTTTAACTAAAATCTAGGGGCTAAGGCTACAACGAGAACTATGAGTACGAGATGGGAATTACTAGGCGGGAACCACCGAAAATGAAACTGGGAGGCGACCACTATGGCAGAGCTTCTGCGATATTAGCCTCTTTGACAGTTTCCTCCGACACAAAGCTACTGTGCCCGCCCTCCATTTTCTCAGCTTTCACAAACCGCTCAATTACTTCCTCATCCGGCATCCCTAAAACCACCTTGGGCTTCCCTTTCTCCGCCTCCTCCACCTTCTCCGAATGTAGCCGTCCTTTCCTTGACATAGCTCTGAGCATTTTGATCCTATAATCTGGTTTCTGGAAATTGTTCAGGAAATCCCCTGGCAGCGTCGATTCCTCAGAGCCGTCCTGAGCGGGGGCCTGACCCCCGAAATTGAGTGACTTCCAGAACTCTCCGATAGAGTTGAAGTCGACACCAGTCGGGAGAGAATATGCACGGAATTGACGGTCCTGCGCCGCCTGTAGTCCTTTGTAGGCATTCACATCGTCCTGTTCAACAACAGCAATATCCCATTGGATTGTCCCTACATTCATCCATCAGTCAGTCAGGAATAACCGAGAGATCAAGCCAATGCTTACATGGTTTGAGTGGACTCCCAACAGCGCGAGAGCCAGTGACAGGCTGAGTCCCCAAGAAGTTGTGAACCTTGACCACGAGCTGCTTAATGGGCGCAAGACCCTGCCCCTTGTATTCTGCAGGCTGCACCCAGACATTCATCTCATTCTTGCCTTCCTGTGTCTCAAATGTGCATCTGACAGACTGTGCTACGGCTTTAGCATGCGACTCAGAAAAGAATGACATAAAACAATACGAACTTGGCCGGGGAAACACGAAACCACCTCCTCGGAGATGATCTCTAGCAGTCTCACGCACTTGTCGAACACCAGTTCTCCGGTGCCTTCTATGTCACCAAACAGACAGCGATCCATCTCCTCCAAACTCACATATTGGAATCCAAACATCCTTGAGGTGTTGTGGTATGCAACAAAGACGCCATCCATGTTGCCGATGCGCGCTTGGAAAGAGTACTTGAGGAAGGCGGACCGAATGAGATCGTAGTATTCGCGTTCGAAACTTTCAATGAGGCCCTGCTGTGAACGAATGAGATAGCCAGAGTTCTCCTGCATTAGGAAGGTTAGCAAAGAAGGTGGGGGACATCAATGAGAGTAGATGCCTCGTAGTTCAACAAGTCCATTCGAATAGGCAGGCAAGCTCTGGTCTTGATATCAAATACTCCCGTCCCAGGTAACCGTTTGTCTACGCAGTCCAATTGGGAACGCATCACAAAGGTGTTAGACTGTGAATGTATTAAGAATTCTGGACGACGTGAGAAGGGAGAAATATACCTTGGCATATCGGTACGCTTCTTTCTTGGGGTCTTCCTCAACCAGTTCCTCTGGCGGCGTGTCACGCAAATAGTTCGTGAACGCATCAGTCGGCATCGTCAAATACTTCTCTAACATAGTGCCCATCCACGTCAATATGTTCTTTTCCGCAGGTTTGGACGTTTGGTCAGAGTCGATGGCATAGACACCATTACGATGGCTCCATACTACAGATGCTGCCATCCGTTGGCCAGGTGTGAAGGTAGTAGGCTATTAATCCGTCAGGAAGTGAACAAGAGCAAGGGAAGTGGGCGGACCTCTCGTCGAAAGTGTTGACTAAGAGAAGTCGTGTCGACCGGTTTGTCTTTGGAGAGGAGGAAATAAATTTGACTGAGCATTCCCGTTAGTGAGGATGTGGACCCGGCAAATTTGCGGTTCTCTTTTTGCGCTAAATTCCACAGATCCTATGGTAAAATGAGCTCGACGGAGTACATAGACAGACAGAGCCGTTACATCATCTCGAGAACTCTTGACAAAACCCTGCAAGCGCTCAAAAGCAAAGTCTATAACCTTGGGGATTTGTTCCAACTTCGGAGAGAAATTGTAGACTCGTGAACGAGGGTCGCGTACCCAATGGACACCAGGNCTAAAGGGTGATGTCAGCATAAGCTCCAACGGTAAATCACACATGAACTTGCTTAAATAACACTCGTTCAAGATTGTGCGCCAACTGCGCTATTGGACGTTGATCTGACCTTGGCTCAAGATCTACAATAATGAATTAGAGTGAGTGAGGATAATACGAGATAGATCTACCCGTCAGGATGGGCGTTTCCGCGTGCTCTATCAACCCYTCAGTGCGCCGTGAGTACTGCAGTTGTGGCAGTAACCGGGACTTCCTTGCTTCGGACTTGGAAGACCCTGATGCCCGCCTCTCTCGTTTCTTATATTTGGGCTCTATCATGGGGGGTGCAAGTTCTGGATACAGGTTAATACGAATATGAGAAAAGGAGCAAAGTGTGCACGTACCGTCAGCTCCCCAACCCGGAACAACCTCTTTGGTTTTGGCCTTCGATATTTTACTCTCTGGTGGAGATGAAATTTGAGCCTCTAACTTGTCGAGTTGAACTAGGTTTGAGGCGGTTGTTTTTGCGAGAGTAGCCAAGAGCTCAATGGCCTGGTAACGCGCACTCTGGGTCTCAGGTGAGTCCCGGATCTTCAATTCTGCACTTGCTTTATCCACTTTTGCTTTTGCAGCCGCGAGTTTTGCCTGTTGTACTTTCAATATAGACTTGAGCCGCTTTGCGCGCGTGCGCAGCTCTCTGTGTTTCCTCAGAGATCTAGTGGGTGTTAGTGCCATAAAGGCCCGTTTTGCTGTAGGTGGTATTGGTTCCCGAGGCAAAGGAATGTCCTGCAGTCCTTGCGAGGGCTTTTTGGAAGCAAATGCACCTATAGCTTCCAATACCCTTTCCGACGACTGCCTAGTGGCCTCCAGCACATGCTTGGACTCTGAAACCGTATCTGGAACCCTAGCATTCTTGTCCAGGAGAGATAATTGGACTAGAAGACTTGGTAGCGGCAAGTCTGCACTCTTTTTCTGGGTAGCGGAGGAAGACTGAGAGCGAAAGGAATTGCTAGCCAGAGAAGCTTTCTTTGAGCGAAAGCAGGCATTACATGAGAGCTTCGGGGTTTTGCGCGTCAGTCCAATCATCCGCGACGCTCCTACAGTTGGGAGTCTGTCTGTAGAATGGTACCCGAGGAAAAATTGCCACGCGATAATTTGGCGCGAAAGGTCACAATGACCNGGACCGGCACGCCGCGGCGCCACAGTCTGCTCCCTATATCGATTTCACTTCGTTGGAGTAAATCTCATCTTGAAAAGATACCAAACTCTCCATAATGTATCTACACAAGTTATCTTACTGAAGATTCCATAAAATATGTATGGAAACGTCGGCGACTGCGACGTAGGGCAATTGAACCCGGGTCCCAGGTTTCCATTACCGCGCCTCCCAGTGGTTGCTTTGAGCGCTCATTTCGCAATTCACTCGTTACAATGGSTGGCCTTTTTACATCGCTCTTCCAATGGTTCAGCGGGTATGTAGGTTGTCTATTTGACTTTGGATATACACTAAACTTGCTTTGATTATTAGTCTATTTTTTNCTAAGCAAGCTGAGATTGCYGTCGTCGGTCTACAGGTWCGCCTTGTTCGCCTTCCATTATACGACAGATCTCTGATTTAGCCACTTAGGCCTCTGGCAAAACTTCGTTTGTGAATGTCATTGGATCTGGCCAAGTACGCCATTGACTACCTCCCCGCGACTCTCCCTAAATTTACTGTTACCCATCCAGTGGAGTGAAGAAGTTGTACCAACAGTGTCTTTCAACTTCCGCAAACTCAGAAAGGGAAATGTTACGCTCAAGATATGGGATGTTGCTGGTTCGTTATTGAGAGTCTTAGCCAGGTGGGATGCTGATCAAGTTCCACTACAGGGCAGCCCAAATTCAGATCAATGTGGGAGCGATATTGCAGCGGCGTGGATGCCATAGTGTGAGACCATATTTGTTCCATACCCGGAAGCTGAAAGTAACGTCTTATCAGGTTCGTTGTTGACTCGGTTGATGTATGCACCGTTTTCTTCAGCTCCAAATTCTGGTTGTCAACTTTGTTTTCGGTCACAGTACGAGAAGTTCAACGCTGCCCGCTTTGAACTTCACCAGCTTCTATCCAATTCAACACTATCCGGTGTTCCTCTCCTAGTGGTACTGGTCTATACTTACCTATCAGATACCCCCATTATCTTACTAGTGATATTCGTCTAGCTCGGGAACAAAAACGACGTTGAACAACATGCCTCTGTGAAAGACTTGATCCAGGAACTGTACGCGGAGTAATCGTTATTGGTCACTTCAATTTCCTAATCTTTCATTTCCATAGGCAACTGGGAAAGATTACTGATAGACCTGTCTCAGTATGTTCTCCCCCTATGTCTTTCGTCACCTTCCCAACTGACTGCTCTGTCTTATAGTGTTACTCCGTATGTTTCGTCTTTCGTGTCCATTGCAGACCCACATGTTCGCTAACACGTTCCCTCAAGTGTTCGATGAAAAGTCAACACAACTTGTAAGGAAACCCAAAGTTGATCTCCATCCACCTAATCCATACTTCCAATATAGGGACATCGTACTTCAATGGCTCTCTGGCCGGGGGCATTGAGTAAACCCTCTGAGAATTTTATTTGTTCAACATGCTATTGTATCTCTACACGTCTTTGTTCATGTACTACCTTGATTTCCTTCCGGTTGGGCCTATGCATAGATACACAAATTTTTCTATTACCCAGCCTCGTGCCAGTGGGCTGAAGTCTGTTGCGCTGGTGATCATCTGGATTCTGCAGATGGTGGCCTATCCTAGGGCGTTGAGCCATGGAACAAGTCGTGAAGCAAAAAAGCGCTAGATGCTCCGGATGCTCTCTTTTATTACAATTTATACAAACCTTAGGTCATGGTAGTCTCGTACCCAGACGTTTATGGTGCTTTATCCTCCTATAGATCCGGCGGTGGCGTGTGTGGCGGATGATCACGTGAAAATCATGTGCGCATTTTTCGAAAAGTGTTGGAGGGAGGATCGCACCATAAACGTCTGGTGCATTTCGTATAGAA
>LBLO01000460.1:0-24906 GCA_004354395.1 Chondrostereum purpureum | reverse complement strand
CCTTGGTCGGGTACAAGGGCGGCATACATTCTCTTTGCACCATCCTCTTGGTCGTCTTCAGTCTCCATATCCTGTTCCCAAGCTTCCCCCCATACTTTGGGATCAAATTCTCGCATGACAGTGATCTTTCCCCAGCTATCCCAGCCTGCAGGTACAACAATACGATCACGGTCGAGAGTGTTTGGTTTATGTTGGAATGGGAAGGGGTTGCGGNCTGGAGCAGCTATTTCTCCGTTCATAGTAGGAGTGGGAGCCGGAGGAACAAAGAGCATGTGTAGTGTGTGTTGACGAAGAACTTGTAGTGTTTCCGTAAGTGGTGTTGTATAGAAGAGGGATGCACCGTCTACTGCGAGTCAACAATCGAGGAATATACGGTGGTACCAGAAGACTAACATTTGAGACAGATTGTTCGCAATACTTGCATAACACCGTCCGTACGTTCCTCCCATTCGCCGCCCTTTCCCTTGACCATTCCGCCCATCCCAGAGGCCCCAGCAACGAGGTCATGGCCTTCGTCAATCAAATCCGCTTTGGTGCAAGTCACGATAATCGGAACACCAGATAGATTGTGTGTGAGACTACCTGATCCTAGGGGAAGCAGAGTACCTGGCATGGAGGATGTGGTCGGTAAAGGATCGGCGGTTGGTTCAGTATAATGTTGGAGATAGGATTGCACTGCGACACGTCAATAAATATTGAGTTGAAGAAGAAATATCAGAAAAGGGACTCTTACACCGTTCCCTGCTTTCTTCAGCTGCGATTTGGACTTCTCTGGATCCGTCTCCCTTTGCCCATGTTTCTATCCATTGCAGCCAGGTCTCTAACTCTTCTACAAATGTCCAAGGTCGTGTCCAGTCAAGAACAATCATGAAGAGGGTATGGGGTAAAGATGTTGCTGGGGGTATAAACGTTGGGAGAAGAGAGGTATATGATGAGTGTGAGGATGGGACAGTATACACGGACAATCGGGCAACCGTGTCTGGAATGAACCATTAGTCTCTGCAATAAATGAGTTGGATCGTTACTAACCTTCGTCAGCGTCGTCTCGGACATCTGCATAGTCGTATCCCAGTGCAAAATCGATGCGCAGCTCCTCCTTTCCATCGTCTGAGACTGGTTTCTGGAGCAGCGCCGCTGCAAGGGCCGACTTTCCTATGGATGGCTGACCTAACAACACCACTTGCTTCGAAGGAATCGATCTCGAAGAGGATACAGAGTCGAGAATAGAAGACCACAAGTCTTGGGGAGGCGCCTCTGGGGAGTCTGGTCGCGAGTCCATGGTGTGCACAACTCGATCAAGGGTAACAACCGAGGCAACCTTTTCCATTATTTGGCTTTGTCTAACCAAGTGGCGAGCGCCACACCGTGCAACCTCTTATTATCCTTACACACAAAAATTACTATCGAATAAAATATATACCACGAACACCTAGCCAGTGCTTCAATTGCTACAACTTTTNCAGTAGAAGCTCAGTAGTAAGATGGTCGAGGGGCTTATGTAAACTGCTGAACGTTCAAGTTTGTATACTCAGCCTACTCATGATCTACAGTCGCTAGGCTTCTGTCCTTTCCTACTCTCTCTTGGTTTATAATCTATGTTTGCACACCCTACCCTACCTGGTCGTATGAGAAGGTCATTGAGCCCAGATAACTACGCGAAGCTGGAACTTGACACCTTCCTCAAGAAGTGGAGTGCAGCTAAGATCTTCGGATCCTTGCTATGTAGCACTTTTGAGGCACCAAATTTCTTCTGGTTCGTGATCCAATACACATTATCATCAATAGCAACACTACCCTTTAAGACTACATTGACGATGATCACTACTTAGCTTATGTATCATTATTCACTGCTCCTGTCAATACCGTCGCCAGTATGATACCCGGTGATTCAAAATTCACTTGATTAACCCAATAGTATCAAGGGTATGTCCAAAATGTTACGCAGACACTGGCTTCACAGAGGCCAATGATCGACTCTCTCAAGATGTTTTATCTCGGCCTCTATCTTCCACCAGCGATTTTCTTATGACGAAATCAGGGTGCTGGTTGTACTGACCCCAATTCTAACGGAAATGCATAGTAACAACAGAGGGCAGCTTGGTATTGAATTGACATCGGTTCCCAGGTCTTGATCCTGAAAGGTGGTGCGATTGTAGCAGTACCGCGGGGTGAAGTTGATTTGCTCAAGAGAAAGCATGGGCTGACAGTGAGACTGTGTCGGGACTCCTTTGACGACAGCAGCGCAGCGTAGCAATTGTCAAATCCATTTTTGGATAGTATGTACCCTAAGTACCCNTGGATCCAAAAACGAGTTGTTCACTCAAACTTCCGGTTCACGATCGACCCATACTCGAGCCTACTGCAAGTGAAAGGGATTGGATACGGTGTTGAGAGCTGAGGTGTTTTAATGTTATTTATTCTCTCTCTACAACACTCTCTACCCATAAACAAAACCTAGTTATCGACATTTATCCACAGAGACTTCAAGCAATCACGAGCAAGTCCTATGCTGCAAGAGCTCGGGTGGGCTTCATGGACGCATCACTGTCGAAATGGAGACAGCGTCTCCTTGGCTCAGTTGGTTAGAGCGCAGGTCTCATACTACCGTATGAAAATGTACAGACATTTGAAATCCTGAGGTCGTGAGTTCGAGTCTCACAGGGGACAGTATTTTTGCAAGGGACGAGATTGCCTGAGGATTGCGATAATCCGCCACAGCTGAATAGCCAAAAATGGGTTGTGAGAGACCGTTGCGATGTTTGATGGGATCGGTGGAAGACTGCCATGAGTCATATTTCCTGATTCGGTCTTGCCGTGAACTCCCATCACGTCTCTCCGCGCCATTTCCCAGCCCACTCACTCCGACGCCATCCTGGCTGCAGCGATGGCTGTCCCACAACACAAACTTTTCGAGTCCCCAAACTCGCGATCCATTGAAATAAAAGACTGGGTCATTACGGCGTGTACCAATCCGATCTCCAACACATTCGAGTGCGATGCCATGCAATCTAATCTCGGCTTCCCCCTCCCTGAAATGATTTTCGGAAACAATTCATTAACTTTGGAGCATCGGAAATCTGGTTGGAAGTATAGTTTCACAGCGGAGGATTCTTTGAGACAGGTGAAGAAAGGAGAACTGGGACCTGGGGATGGTGGAGTGAAAGTTAATTATGCTGATGCATGGTTAAAAAGTCGGTATGTGSTATTYCCTCGTGCCAAGACGCGTCTATTCACAAGTACTTGTATTTCTGGTAGGACGGGGCCCTCTTCCTCTCTTCCTATGCCTCAGACAGTGCCGACGAAACCATACGATTGGACTTATACTACCACATATTCTGGAAGCGAGGAAGCGAAAACAGAACCGCTATGGTCTCCTTCCGATCCAGGCAATTCCGCACATCACATCCAAATGGCTGAGTTGACACGTCCAGATCCTATCTTATTCTATGCCGAGATTCCATTGTTTGAAGACGAGCTACACGACAACGGATCTTCCGGTCTGCTTACGAGAATCGTGAGTGCACTCGTCCCGGGATCTGAGCRTTTAAATAATTGTAGGGTTGTAGCGTGTTATGCCCGGATGTATATTCATATTGTCGCGGTTTACCTTGCGAGTGGACAACGTGCTTTTCAGAAACTACGACACACGGATATATCACTCCTTCGAATCTTCGCCTCCAATCATGGTTCGTGAAGTAGGTGGATGGGAAGCACCCTATGAGCAAGTCAAAGGGGTCAGGAGTCTTTTCCATCCTCGTGAATGTCATTTACCAACTTTGCAACTTGCAGCACCTTCCGAAACGCGATGATCTTACACCACTCACCGACCCCAATTGGATTGCCAAGATTCTCAGTGACTTCCCCTCTGAGCTCGCTCAAGGAGAAGGCGCAAAGACCGGCTGGAGAGGCCTTGGTACGAAGGTCGAGTACACGCAACTGGCTTGAGTGGATTTCTCCGTGTAATATGGCCCCGACGCGATTATAGATGTAAGACTAACGGTACAGCATACGTATCTTTACAAAAATGACGTTGATAAAAGTACAGAGAAAGAACGAACGATAGTGATCTTTCTACAATAGTTTGCTCTCCCGTTTAGCCTGTTGAACTTGGTTCAGACGCTGGCTGCGCAAAGTCATGTGTGCGCCCTGAGCGTTTTTCTTCGACGATGCAGCAGCGATGGGCGTAACCGAGGATTGAGAGAGGGATATTCGCGTGTCATCGGAAGCGAATCCAGGGATACGTATGTTGTGATTCCGCTCTGTGAGGTATCTTAGCACAGGTCACAGCTTGAGACTACACGAGAACCTACCAAGGTGCAACTGCAAATCCCTGACGTCCAGAGTGTCGGCACCTCTGTGCTTAGCCAGGCGACAGGAAAAGTTGGTGACAGAGTCAATGAACTCGTCTGCAATATTGAGCAAGAGCTAGACAGAATATGAGCGGATAACGATATTATAACAGAACTGCTCACATCCTCGACCTCAGGTTCAATTTTGACGTTTGGATCTACACTCGAGACCAAATCTTGGATGGTCCTCCGCATGCTGACATCTCCAGGGGTACTCTTGCGGCGAGAGCTAGAAGAGGAGGCACGATTGTCGTCAAATGTGAGCATGCCAGGCGTGTCTTCAGGTTTTGCGATTTGAGCTGGGGTACCAGTCATCCTACCACTYGGAATGCCTCCAGAAAGAGTCGGCCTTGTGGCGGGCCATTGTACTGGACCCTGCGCTACTGGCGTCAAAGTCTGGCTGATTGGGTATGCAGCATCAATGGGGGCCGTGGTGAGGCTGGCATGCGCATTCGTGTCTGGGCCCGTTTTGAAAGCGGGATTCTGGAAAGCAGGTGTAGGAGCTGCTTGTGTGGGCTGTGGTGTGCCCGGAGTAGATGTCTGGAAGAAAGAGTAGGTACGGTGATGAGGCAGCTGAGAACAACGAGACATACAGTGNCAGGGGTAGAGCCACTGGCAGCAGGGGTGTATTTATGCTTATCTGCAAACTCTTTCAGCTAAGAAAGTGTGTGATCAACGGTTGTAAATGAGAATCAAGAGTTGCCGACGTACTTGGACGATCTGAGCCTGGGTCAGTTTCCCATCCCTGACCAACTTCTGCATGTTCGTAATGAGAACTTGAGCCATGTTTTCATTGGTCATTTGGAATCCCTGCTGGGACGCCTGCGATTTGAGGAGGGCGGTAAGGACTTCCATCATGCCCTTTTGCTCACTTGGGTTGGGAAGAGAGCTGTCACCCATGACTCTGCGCGACAATGTCAGTATGTAAACTTTGTGACTTGATCCTGTGACGGTTCCTTGCGTGACAAGATCTTCCTTTCCTCTTTCGTTTTTCACTCCCCGGACGATATGGACGTCTCCAATATCCTCGCAGCTCACTCAGAAAGACAGTAAGACACATGTCAATACGTACTCCCCCTTCCTTGTTATTAATCACCCGTTTCTCATAGGAAGGCGGTGGTAGTTGAGAAGGAAACACCCCTCGATGTCGATCCAGGTTTTTTGACCATCACAGACCCAAATCCCATAGACGAAGAAACGTACAAGTGCGTCTGATACAGGCTATATCTAGTATCTCACCATATCTTACTCTATCTCTCATCTAGTGAAAACTTGGAGGACCATCTCCAAAGTTTGGCCAGAGATGGCGCTCAAATGCTATTTTCTTCCCTCTTCTCCCTTCCTACTCTTCCCTCCCCAGATGGCCCGTTAGCACAACTCCCTCCACCAAAGACCCAGCTTCCCCGTGCGAAACCTCTACCCAAGCCCAAACCACCCACGAAATGGGAGCAGTTTGCTGCTGCAAAGGGTATTCAACACAAGAAAAGAGACAAGAAGATCTGGGATGAGGAGCGCCAGGATTGGGTCAACAGATGGGGTAGGAACGGAAAGAATAGGCAAACAGAAGAGCAGTGGATTACCGAAGTGCCTGCTAATGCTGGTGCGTACCCCTCATTTCTATATCATTNNTCTCTTAGACTTATTCTTCGCTGGATAGACGTTGACTTTGATCCACGGAAAGCTGCAAGGGACGAGCGGAAAGGCAGGATCGCCAAAAACGAAAAACAGCACCAAGGGAATCTTGCTCGTGCTAGCAATCCTCGTGCGGCGAGGAAGGAAGACATTGACAAAACATTAGCTACCACTCGTCTAAGCACTGCGAGCTTGGGAAAATTCGATAAAAAACTAGATGGAGAGAAAAAGATGAAGGGTATCAAACGAAAGGTGGGCAGATCCCGTTTCGTATCTAACCGAACTCATCCCTTCATCTATACGTAGTTCGACCCATCGGAAGCACCTCTCGGGCAGGAAGCAGAGGCATCTTTAGCTCTCTTGTCGAGAATGGAGAGTGACTCCAGGAAAACAAGACGAGCACCGTCTAGAGAAGACGATGTATTGAATGTCCGTAAAGCGGTTCGGTTTGCAAGTAAGGGCCGGGGTGGTATTGCACTTGGACGCGATGCTGCGCGTGGAGGGCGCGGAGGAAAGAGAGGAAAACGATAGAGCTTCTGCATGCAATGTCATATATTTACACTGCGCTACGTAATACTAGCTAAGGACAGTTGGTCAAAAAATTAGTCAAGCAAGTCCAAGTATGAACAGTATCATCATACACATAGAATACAACATTATCCCTCTACTCAAACAGGGTGGAGACGATGTATGTCAGCTTTCCCCTCTGTTACCCATTTCCTCTTCACTAAATACAGCCTGTCTTTCCAATACAGTCTGTAGATCAGCTTTATGGTACCCTCGGAGACACCCGCAACATCACTGATATCCTTCAAAGGTTTTTCCTTGCCCATTAACATACAGGTGAACCATATTGCCCCACCCGCCACGGAGACAGGNCTACGTCCATCTGCAATTCCCCGCTCCCTAGCCTTGACGATGATGTCATGAGCAATGGATTGCACGTTAGGCGGGAGGTCAAGGAAATTGCAGTATCGGGACACTAGAGATTCGGGACCTTTCGAGCCGTTCTGGTTTGCGTCGTGTGCTGATGCACCAGGATTCAGATTGAACGCCTGCTCCAGTGCTTTGTAGCACTGGCCCAACGTCTTCTTGGACACGTTTGTCAACTGACATATCTCCCTGAACGTCCGAGGCACATGAGCCTGCCGACAAGCGATGAAGATACAAGCAGCGATGACGGCCTCTAAAGATTTTCCACGTAACAGTTTCTCTTCGTCAGAGCGTTTATACAGTTGTTTGGCGATATCGCTGATGGTTTTTGGTAGGGAGAACTGGTCACACCAGTTGGAAATGTCTCGAAATGCCTGCAGAAGATTTCGTTCTGCCCGTGAGGCTTGTGAACGTGAAGCAGCGCGTTGTAAGTCGCGTGCCATGCCGGAACCACCATCACGAAAACTGATCATTGTATCCAGTTGTTCCATGCCCTCCATCAACGGGTCACTTGCAGCACCGACACGAGACGGATCATCTCCTTCATCGTTGGCGAATGTCTAAAATGAGACCAGCATAGATGTTCAATAACACGCAAAAGACGAGAAAAAAATGGGGTTAAAACGCTACAGCAAGGCCAGCGAATGTAAAAATGAAGAAAAAAAGCCAACGTACACGCCATTCACTTCTTGTGTCAACTATTCTATCTCCTAAGACTAGTCCGCACATTCCACAAACAACATCCCCGCTACCAAACTCTTCGACAAGTTTGGGATTTGGATCCCTGCACTCTGGACAAATTAAACGAACGGCGAGGTCAGGCCCATATGTGGGCTCTTGACTGCTCTTGACGTGATGGGCGGCAAGAGGAAATGGTTGTGCATAAGCCATAGTCGTCGATGGTAGCGGGGGGAGTTTTGGAGAAGTGGACAAGTTCACTATCGGGATGGGCTCGCAAGACAAGGTGGTGGTTGAAGACAAAGATGAGTACGGCTCACTCTGACTGAATCGGGAAAGCGGTGTCAGCCATCAGTTCTCACGCCGGTGATCCAGCACATTCCGACCAATTCCAGAAATTAACTGCCAACGTGGTACAGGACTAAGTCAATCGTTGAATAGCATGTAAAANCATATACAATATACAAAACAATCAAGTAACAACAGCAACAGATAACATAGGCAGAACGCCCTAACGATCCAGAACTTCACATAGCTTGAATCACAGGAGGCGCTGGACTGATACTCATACCTCCAAATGACTGACCCAACCCTTTCCCCAGAATGTCCTCTTCACTGGACGCCCTTGGCACAGCAAGAGTTCCGAGGATGCCATCATCACTGCCTGGTTCGTCTTCCTCTTCTTCATCTGAAGAATCGTCGTCGTCGTCAATGGCAACGGAAGACCATTCGCGATAAACATCTTGAATATAGACATTGGACTTTGGGAGCTTGTAGGGGTCGAAAGGGAAAAATGTATGAAGGTCCTCTCCTTCGACCGCAGTGTGACCTGTGTACATTCGGGAAGGCGCAGCACCCTCTGTCGAATAGTCCGACCGTTTGTTGGCTTCCAGGATAGTGTAACAATACATAAAATCTGTTGCGTGCGCGACCTTGGCGAACTGGCCAGCCACCGCTGGCGAGCAGCACTTTTTAAACAAGGCAAAAGGTTAGTGACAGTGATAGAAGAACAGACCAGCATTGAATTCACACCTTCAACGGATTGAGAATAGAGTCCACGGCCCGTTTTACCTGTCCTAGCTCTTTGATCCACTTCTTATGTACTGTTCCATCTCCAGCAGTAGTTTCATCCTCCCCAAAGTCACTGGGATCCTCCAACATATCCCTCCATCGGAAACAAAAGATCAAAAAGACCGCCTGCAAAACCGCATAGAATACTGTGTCCTCAGATCGGACTTGTCGCGTCGCCTCCGCAATATCCAAATGACACCGAATAAATTCGCACATGATAGAAACCACCCTGCGGACACCCTCTCCGTCGACAAAATTTGCGCGACTAACGAATGAGCCAATGTACGATGCTGCTGCTGCTCGGGTGACAGTAGGTGCAGACGTTTGGAACAATGCCCTCTCGACGAGCATGCCTTGAAAAACGTCAGAGAATTCCGGGTCTCGGGAAGTATACCAGAATACTAGAAACTGAGTATACCGCGATTTGAATGTTCGGAGAATGGTACGGTCAAATATGGCGAGGAGGGTGTGGAATTGCGCTCGAAGTAGAGCTTTGGAGGGAATGGAAGATGGCGTCAGGAAAGATGGCGAAGATGGGCGCAGGTCCAATGTCGTAGGCGAAGAGGGTCGAGACGCGGATGATATCATTGGAGAGGCGGAGCGTGAAGCAAAGAAACCAGAGCCTGAGAACGGTGGTACCGGGGGTAATGGGGGTAACTCAGCGAGAGAAGACGCTGGAGAAGAACCATTCTCATCTCTAGAATGTGTTGGGGAGTCGCCGGTGCGATCAAAATGTTGGAATATCAATGTCAAGATAGCATCCAGCTTTTTCACCATGTCCTGAATATGCTGGACATTCAGAGGGAGTACTTGT
This sequence comes from Chondrostereum purpureum, assembly GCA_004354395.1. Lineage (NCBI taxonomy): Eukaryota > Fungi > Basidiomycota > Agaricomycetes > Agaricales > Cyphellaceae > Chondrostereum > Chondrostereum purpureum. Next base: position 15,429 of record LBLO01000460.1, on the reverse strand, counting down.
TCTTTCCCAAAATCGTCTTCCATATCTCCCCCTTCTGAAGACAAATCACTCAAATCATCTTCGACATCCTCCTCACCCTCATCAGAATCTGAGTCTTCATCCTCTCCTACCAATGTATCGAACGGATCYACTTCGAAGACACCTGGATCCTCCATACCACCGGAAGCATCATCCTCTAGTTCCTCTAATTCAACTTGGATTTCAACCTAGAAAGGCTCGTTTTAGATATGACTCAAACGGGAGTAGGGGTTGCTCACATCTATTTGGATGGCACGATCGACGATGGTCTCTAAGATTTTGTCGGACAGTTCTGGACAATATCCAGACACACGAAGTAGATTACGAATATAGGTGGATTGCGCTATCTGTTTTTGACGTTTATGTGGAAAGTTTTTGGCGAGGAGAGGCATCAGGGTCGATGGCAAGGTGGGAATGAGGGAGAGTATGTGGCGGAGGAGGTAGTGGACGCGGTCATAGATCACACGACGGGTAAGTGGACTGGATGAAGTCTCAGGAAATGAGACACCCAGAGCTTGTAAGCCAGCGTCTGATACCTTGTGAGTGTTCGTGGTTATTTCATGTTGATGGATACGCACGATGTGTGAATCCTTGGGCTATCTTTGCGAGGACCAAGGAGAGATACTCCGGACGAGCGGACAAAAGCATGCCCACGAACACTGTATAGGATTTAACTGTTGCAGTATCCATTGTTGTCCATGGCATATTTACCAAAGCCTGCACAAGTGCGGAATGGGATCGCTCAAGCCGAGAAACGACATGAGAGAGAGCAGAGATCCAGAGACGAAGTTGATTAGACGGTGGTGTGATGTCTTCTGGGGAGTTTTTCTTTGGATTGAATTGATTTACGAGCTCATCGAAAGGTTCAGAGACGCCCTAAATAAGGATTAGGTCGATTGTGGGAGCTCTATGGTACTGTTACTGTACCATGTTCTTCTGCTGGAGAGCGTTGTTCACAAATGCGAGATACATGTCTGAGCGGAACTTTTCATCCTGCTTGACTCTGGAGTTTGTTGCGATGGGCCTCCTCATGAGAAGTGCAGCAGATGGATTGGAAGAGGGTGCTTTGGCTGGCTTGGAGAGTGGTGGTGCTTTGGGAGGCGACATGTTTGTGGCGCTGTCTGACATGAAGCGGGTGTTCTGTGCTCGAGGCCCTGCTTTYGGCGCTCGTTGGTTGTACTGGGAGCGTACAGAGTGCGGATTCATGGCCGCTATTCTGTCCACTGTCGGTGCCGGAGATGATGGCAATCGAGCAAGCGAAAAAAATGTGACTTGTCACAGCTGTGATGCAATAATGCAAGGTCGGTGCTTGGCCAGGTCTCGCCCAGTCTCTCCCTCTGTCCACCACCAGCATGTCCACCTCCTTCTCCTCAGCGCACAGACTCTACGTCAAGTCTCTTTACAAGCGTTATCTTACGAATGCACTCAACTGGACGGTCAGACGCGATGTATGGCGCATGCAGGCCGCTGAAATCCGTGCTCAGTTTGAGGCAAACCGGTATGCCTTTCATTTTCCACCAAAATCCCCTATAATATTTACAAATCTATTCTATATCTTCCAGCCATGTGCACGACCCTCGGTCCCTTGCAATAATCCTGGAGAAGGCTGAAGCTGACCTGGCAGCTAGAAAGCACATCGATCCCTATATTCGTAGGTCACCCCATCCTTCTTTCCGCCTTCTCCCCTAACCGAGTCATATATAGCCGCATTGTTCCCTGGTGGTACCAAATGGTTAGCACGCCATCTTTACTCACTCTTGGTACCAGTAGCTCACTCACATCGATTACTTACAGGGAGCGCAACACTCCAGTATGCCCTTTGCCCACCAGTCCTCTCCTGCCACACACTGATAACTTCTTCAGCCTCTCATGGGCCCACTCTACGACCACGAAGCAGTACCAGCAGAAGGAAAAGAGATCCTTCACTAGACGTCGTAGACTTGCGCCCGCATCTATGTTTGTTTGCCTTCAACTGGCCAAAACTATCTATGCATCCATTGCTGAGGAGAAGGAATTTGCTTTCGTTCGTTATTTCCCGGGTACCGAGTCTTTTTATAAATACTCTATTCCCATCGCAGAATCTGTATCATACACTTGTATTCAGAGTCCCCGTGAAGCTGAGAGGTTTAGCTTGCAATTTGCTCTTTCAGCATTCAACTATGAGTGAAACTTTTTGTCATCCCTGGTGACAATTTCCACAACAATGAAAAATCTAGGCCCCGTCAATCTCCGCAAGACGTGATCGCGATCATTATCCGTCGGAAAATGCGGGCAGCCTTCCGTTCAGCGGCGCTCACCAACTGGCTGCTCAAATACCAGAGATAGCGAAATTTGACCTGCATTGACTCCCTGTCCTTGACCGTCATCGTTTTACTGCCTTCATCTAAGCTATGGAATCCCCTGTGAAGCCGATCTGGCTAGATGTCGACCCGGTACGTACATTGTGATTTCGAAATTCACGCGTCTAATTGCGATCCATAGGGTCACGACGATGCAGTGGCGATCCTTCTGGCAGTCCACCTTCCGCAGATTCAGCTTCTAGGCGTGTCGACGGTATTCCGGATATCCATATATTGCGCAATACTTCGTTCTCAAACACGTCTAGGTCCACGGAAATGCGAGCCATCAGTATACTGCTCTAAATGCAGCGAGATGTCTGCACGCGTTTGGTGCTGATAAGAGTGTCCAAGTGTATCCTGGAGCCGCGAAACCTCTCTTGCGGGAGGCTAAGCATGGTATGCACAATCATTGACGCACCTCTCGAACTGTTTCGATGATGTTGCTCGCGATCCAGACCCTGAAATTCATGGTGTAGACGGACTAGGAGGTGTTGAGGGGCTGCCTGCGCTAGATGATCCTGCAGTTCTTTCGCGTTTTGCGAAAAACGTCGATGGAACAATAATACGAGCATTAGATGGGATTTCCAAGGCAGTTAAAGAGACTTGGGATGGTGGTAAGGGGAAGAAACTGACTGTGGTGTCTTGTGGCCCAATGACCAAGTGAGTTATTCAACCCGATTTCTGTTTCCTAAATTAACTATGCATGGACCGTAACAGCGTTGCGTTGTTTGTGAGTGTATATCCAGAACTTGTAGACGGTATACAGGAGTTCGTGTTTATGGGGGGAGGCGTAGGTGTAGGCAATCGATCCTCAGTTGCAGGTACGCGAACACCGGTTTTGTATTTTATTACTGTGTTGCTCAGCCTGTATATCAGAGTTCAATATTATGTGCGATCGTGGGTACCCCTTCCTTGACTATTGTTTTTGAAATCTTACACCTTCTGCCCTCAGCTCACGCCACACAGATTGTGCTAGGTAATGAAATGTCTATCCAGAGGAACAGAACTGCAGCTCACTCGGTATTTTCTCTCTCCCAGATGTGCCTGTTCCTGCGGTCATGGTTCCCCTCAATGTCACCCACTTGGCTATCATGACCCGCGATCTCCACTTCAAACTGCTCGGCTCTCTCGAAGCTCCTGGGGACGTGTTACCCAAAGCCTCAACGAACCTCCGCCATATGCTTTCCACCCTCGTCTCTTTCTTCACTGAATCATACAAATCTACATTCGGATTCAACGATGGTCCTCCGTTACACGATGCACTCACCATTGTCTGGGTCTGCTATCCGGAGCTATTCAAGGGTAAGAGATATCGGGTGGATGTCGAATTGACTGGTACGCATTGTGTTGGGGAAACAGTTGTGGACATGTGGGATTACAAAAAGTGTGATAATACTTGGGGTGCTGGAGGGAAGAACTGTATCGTCACGGAAGATTTGGATGTAAGTCTTATTCTGCCGGACCGCCTGTCTTTCTTACCTGATTCTCTACAGGTCGAGGGTTTCTTCAAAGTGTTACTGGATTGTGTCGAAAGATGTGATGGGGTCACGCCTTTGAACTCAGTCTAAAGTTGCGGCAATTTACATTAGAATATAAGAACCATACCAATTAGTATACTACTATGCTATTTATACAGTCGTGGAATATGCTAGCTACAAAAATGGCACGTTCTGCATCTCACCAGCAGCTAGTAAATCGTCATCGAATGTCTCTTCAATGGCTTGTTCCTCGTCAAGCTCACTGTAAACGTCCTCCCCACCATCCTCTTCACCCTCATTCCCCTCTTCTATGCCAAAATGCATATCGTTATCCAAGGACCCAGGCATGCTGGTCATACTTCTTGTCCTTTCCCGCCTCCTACGGTGCCTGTTTGCATCCTCTTCATCGTACTCATCATCGGAGTCTGCGTAGGCCAAAGAGGAGGAGGATTGCGAAGCCGGACTGGTACTCCTCCTACTAGGACTACCCGACCCGAAACCGAGCGTACTGCTTAACCGTTCAAATGAGGACATCTGTTGCAATGTCGCTGTCCTGCTCATGGGTGGGGGAGACACCTCTCGTCCAGCGGCGGCAACGATATTCTTCGGAATATTTGCCTGTCTGTTCCCTACGAGACTGAAATTTCGTATCCGTGCTAACGTGGAGGTATCTGAGCGAGCACTAAGTGCGGGAGATGGCGGTGACAAATCAGGGAGCGGGAAATCGTATACAGGGGCTTTCCAGTAGTTGAAGTCAGTATATTCGGGTGCCCACTTCCGATGGATTGGTGGGAACATTTGGTCAACCAAGTCCGTCATGTGGATGTACCTGCGCCCCACGACTTAGAAAGAAATACAACGAGAAAAATCCGCGGAAATGCTCACGATGACTTGTATCCAGCCAATTCAAGTAGTTCCAATTTCACTTCACCGGTAGAATCGATGGTGAAGATCTTGCCACTAGGCACATTCACGCTCCGGTACGACAACGCATCTGTGATTCGATTCCCAAACCCAGCATAGAAAGGATTCCGCGACGCCTCTCCAAAGAGACGCTGTATATCACGAAGGCATGCCATCTTGAAGACCTCAGGTTTTCGCATGATTACTTCTCTGTCAAGAACAGGATGAGAAAAGTTGGGATGTCTTTAGTGTGATATTTACCTGTGAAGGGAAGCCATCAACCGGTCGGGACTCATGATAACAGGTCCTTCAGGAAGTTGGTAGTCATTCTGCTTGATACCCTTTAGATAATCTCTAGTAGCATCTGCTTGCCCAATTGCCCTGGATGTAAGGTACATGATCTTGTACCCATTGCGGCAAATATCGGTATACAGCTTAGCAACACCAAGATGTGTCCAATCACGACCAAGCATAAAAAAGACATGGCCTAAACCATCGGATCTGCGAGTGAATATAAATCAACAGTTTCTGAACAACCGAGGCAGCATTCTTACTTCGTTATGGTCCCATCAATATCGGAAACAACAACCAAGTCTGTGGAATCCCACACAAAAATCCTTGCTGTACATGCAATGATGCCTGTACTTGCGAGGGCGAACGTCATCGTGTTTGCACCAGGTTTCAAGTTGAGTGATTTCTATAAAACGGTGTAAACGAATGAAAATGCTACGAATAGGTCCTACGTACCAACTGATCGGAAGTAAGCCGCAGCGTTTTGGCAAACCTCTTTTCACTGGTAGCTTTGGGCGGGGTTGGAGAAGGTTTCGGTGTATCTTGGATAGGGCTCTGGATTGGGGTTGAGGGCAGTGCAGGTGCAGATTCTGTGGCATGCAGCTCTTTCGGCCTGGAGGGCTGCTCTGCTTTGGGGGATTCCTATTGAACACTCGAACATCAACAGCCGCCGTACAATCTGCAGTGGACGTTGTCTTACCAACTCTACTGGAGCCGACGCCAGACCGCTCTTTGGTGGTGTGGTTTCTGCTGTCTGACGTCTGCTGCGACTCCACCATTGCACCCAAGAAGATGAAGTAGGAGGTTTTGCCAATTTTGCCTGTTCTGGTGGTTCCGACTTAGATCTCGGATCGGCACTTGGAAGTGCTGCGGGGAAATCATCCTCTGCGCCAGATCTTTCATCTTCATCGTAAGGCGTCGGGGATGACGCCCGAGGAGACGCTATTCCATCTGCGTGTCGACGCAAGTAGTCTGTTTTCCAAAGAGCGAGGGCATTCATTAGAGGGGACTCGTCCCTTTGTGTGATGTACCTAGGCAAAATGAAATTATTAATTGAGACTAAAATAAGTGCATAGTGCGCTCACTGATCTCCTGTCCAGCGGATGACAAGGCTGGGGTTGTCCAGAATGCTATCATTCTGCAAAAGAGTCTCGAAGTCAATCTTCGCTTGTTCAAACCTGAGCGCCGCATCTACTTCTCCCATTCTAGATGCATTGAACGTATTACTAGAGCCACCGACAGACCCGTCCCTTCGCCGTCTTCCCCTGCTCTCGTCCTCTGCAAAGTCCATTTCATCGGCTGCGACGAGAGCCAGCTCGAACTCCACTCGCTTGTTATCAATGCTGACATGGAATTTTGTAGGGTCTGACCGACTGACACCCAGCCGGCCACCTGCACCATATTCTCCATTTTGAATGTCATGACCGACATTTCTCTGTCGTTTGGCAGGAGTATCATCCAATGCTGGAGGAACGCTCCGACTCCGACCTTCACCCTCACTTTCGTCGTCGGAGCTCAACGGTTTCAAAGTCTGCAAACTTGCTCTCCCCTTGCTAATGTTAATGGGTTTCTCCCAGAGGATGGTTCCAGATGCTGTGTCCGGGTTTATTTCTGGACGACCCGTCTTGCCGAACGTGGGTTTCATGGGGGAGGGTTGAGGGAAAGCGCCCCATTCCCAGGAGTATTCTGGGATGCTCAGATTTCCTGGGTGTGATTTCGAAACAGAGACTTTGGGCTCCCCGTTTGAAGAAGAGGCTGCCTGCTCAAGGACACCAGGTGGTGGCTCGGACACGGCGCGGAATACAGGGAAGGGGATTGGAACTTGGTCATGGGACTGTTGGTGTTCCGTTTCCCCAGGATGTTCGCGTATAGGGGAGGGTGTGTTTGACCCTATGATAGGTGTGTGAGCCTAAGAAGAGCAGKGTGGATTTGAGTAAGACTTACGCAGGAAATGAGAGGATTGGAAGCTTTGGTCAGACGTTTCAGGATCATGGGAATGCGAATGATAACCTTCGATATCAATTGCAACACCTCGATAGAGTGTCAGGATATAACTCAAAAGAGATTGAGGGAAACTGACAGACCTTCTTTGTACTGAATTTCGGGGGGTTCTCCAGTCTTCTGGAGCTTGCGCAATGCGCGGTCGGCACGTTCATCCTGTTCGAGTTGTCTTTCTTCCTCGGTCAACCCCGGCCGTGAGGGAGATGGTGGTGGGGACGGCAGAGCAGCCTTTATCTGGGAGAGGGAGAGAGTTGAGGGGCGTTTCTTGTGAGGCGGACGTGCGGTGGAAGGCGTCGGGCCGGAGCTGGGAGAGTCCTCAGGCGGGGAAGGGAGGGCGTTGAGATCGAGGTATTCTGGCTCAGCCGAGCCTGGCCGTTGCGTAGCATCGACGCCCGCAGAGTCGTCTAAAGGGGCCTCGTCCGGAGTGGTCGGTTGAAGTAGCGGCGATGTAATGAGGTCGTCTGGAATGTCGTCCTCCGTCTCAAACACAAAGAATGCCTCMCCAGCATCCCCAATCTTCATGTCAAATGGAATTCGATGGCCGTTAATGGATACATCCACCTGGCAAGCCACCCAACAAGTTAGACTTGACTATTCGTATAGGTATTCGATGGACGCACCTTCTTCTCTCCAGGCCTCAGCACCTGTAGTTTCCCGAATCTAACATGGAAAGGAGAACAAGCTAATTCTGACCCGCCATTGTCCGAGGGTCTCTGGATAACGATGACATCGATTGCACCAGTGAGAGTTGCCGGATTGATTTCTTTGTAGTACTGGTACGGCGCGCTAATCGTGCTGATAGCTCCGCGAAGGTAGTTCATCGTCAGCAAAGACGATGTTGCTATCCTTATGAAAGTCCGAGTTCAAGGTAACTCGTATACAATCCTCGCAGATGTCGTTCACAAGCAGTAATTCTTTGGGGCAGAACGTGCGAACCTCGTCCCGTTCACCGCGATTCGCATGTGAAACCCACTGCGTCATGCCCATGACTCAGCAAAAATCGTAGATCGCTCGTCATTTGTTTCTCGAACTGTCTGATATGGGTCTAACATTCTCTCGCGCTGAAGAAGGGATGTGTAACTAGAAAACCCTATAGCTACAATCTCACATAGAAAAGTTGGCAAAATACAACGACACTTCGCAGGCTACGAATCAATGTCCATGGGTATTACAACTTGCATAGGCATAGGCCCTCCAGTACCGAACGGTACTTGTTGAGCAACATTCGGGTTGATATCTTCGTCTGAATCCGAATCTTGGTCGTGCTCTGTCTCTAGGCTGATCCCTTCCTTTATCATTCGTTGCTTTTCCCGCATCTCGTCTCGTTGGGCAATCTTCATCTCCAAATCGGCACTGAGTTTCTTCAGGGCATCCTCGAAACGTCTCTGTAAACAAAGCAAGAACATGAGATACCTCCATCAAAGATGAATGTAAAGACTCACTCTAATGAGAGGGTTCCCTGAACTGGCAATCTCCTTGCCCTTCTTTGCCACAGCTGCTTCCAAATCACGAATCTCTTCGTTCAGCAATTTGATAGCTTGGACATCTTCGTCGTCGTCGTCATCTTCCTCCTCTTCCTCACTGTCATCTTCATCTTCTTCGTCCTCGTCATCCCCATCCTCGTCACCGTTTCCAAGAGCAAGGTCAAGTTCAGCAGCCAAGTCTTCGTCGATATCACCGTCCCCTTCGTCCTCTTCCTCTTCCTCAGGCTCACCAACATCTCCACCTGGAGTCGGTGCGTCCGCTGCGGGTGTGGCAGCTTCAAGCTCGGCTTCTTCACGCTCCAGGAATTCAGAATCAGAAAGGTCAGGATTTACATTCTCGAGAACCTCTGGCAACCAAATTAATAGGCAAAACAAGAGTTCATATAACTGCACTGACCATATTTGATTTCTGCTGCTGCTGCATCTTCGTCGAGTAACCTTTCTACCTCTTGTTCCACGCTTTCGATGGTCTTTGCATCAGGAAGGTTAACACAGTCTCATAGCCATGGGTGAAAGTGACATACACGTCTATTTATTCGCTTTCGAAAACGACGTTTGCGGACATGGTGCAATGGAGGGGTAATCCCGTGAGGCCAGATGAACTCGTCTATATTGAAGTTTCGGCCACCACTCTGTTGTTCGTCTCCTTGAATCTTGTTTTCAACAACGAGCATCTTCATACAAGTTCACGATTTCGGTATAACGGGAGTAAAGCCTACAACTCGTACCTGACATATATCTGCCACTTTGAACATCTGCTTATTGTCGAGTGTCTTCTGTGATTCGATAATACACGGTAAATCGACCAATTTGGCTGAATATAATGAATCATTGATATGGAATTGAGCCCTACGCGAATCTATTTATATTTCAGACTGGGTAACCAGAAATCAAGAACTGTGTACACGCACCTTTGAATTTGAACCATAAATCATTCGAAACTTCTCGGGCAGCTACCATCTTCCTCAACTTCTCGCAATCCTCCCCAGGGGGCATCCTCAGAATAAACTGCTCTTCAAACGCCAACTCCTCATCATCAGAGTCCAACTCCCTGTCATACGGTCCCAAAAACGACATTCCCGCTGCTTGCGCAGCAGCTTTGTCGCTCAACTTAAACTTGAGCTTCGGCGCCCCTCCTGCGCCCAGTTTATGGCGATTTGAGCGTGTTGCACGGTCAGCACTGTTTGCATTTGGATTGTCAAACTCTGTATAGTTGATTTGAGTGCTGTTCCGGAGACGGGCAGAGGACCTCGCGTGTTCTGCTAAACTAACAGGTGCAGGACGTTGTTGACTGTAGAATTGTTGGGCGGGAATGCCAGATGACGTTGAAGCTATTGCTATTGGTGGGTCTACATCATCTACGATGTTTATGTCTCCGTCTTCATCCATGGTGGTAATGTTTGGCAACTATAGATCTTAAGCCAGTTGTTGTGGTTGTGGGTGAAGTCAAGCAGTCGAACCCGAGGTAGCACGGCGGCCCGGAACGCCTCATAAACTGTGGATCTTTTCACGCTCTACGTTTTCCATGTAGTTCATGTCTCATTGCTCCCGAATAGTTAGGACTAATAAAATTATGTTTATTTATGCTGTTCCTGCTCCTCTGAACCACGCATTGATGGGCTTTGCTCCGGTGCTAGAGACTTCAACATCTTGACGCTCATAGAGAGCTGCTCTGCGCCTTTCCCCTGTCTGGCGGTAGCTGGATTCAACTGGCTCCCACTCAGAAATCCACCCCTTCATGGCTGCCAAAGCTTTGACATGTACAGCAGCGACGGTCTGGTCGACAGCGGCGCTACGGGCAGAAAGATCAGAGCAATGGAAACCGTCACTCAAAGCAATTGGCTGCTCAGCCGTGCTAGGAACGTTGAGACCAGAGGCAGATATAGTAGCCTCTCGCCATGGGTCGCCTGATAAGTGTCAATATATAGCCTAGTACTGGAATAATATCATTACTTACGGATTCCATTAGCAAAGAAAAGTCGTTCAAGTCTGACGTTCCAACCGAGGTACTTCGCATTCGTACTGGCGGTGTCGACGGATGCAGGTGCTTTTGGGAACGCTTTCGGGAACATCAAGCTACATTGACCCTGCGAAGGAATGAGGGGTCCGAAGGACTAAATGGCACCAAAAGCTACATACCAAGTCGTACGCGGGCAAAATGAGGCGTGATACAATCGCCCGACGATAAGCAGGAGGACCGTCTTGGAAAAAGCCTTCCTGATTGCATCTATAAATACGAGTCAAGGTTTCCTGGGAGACGAGGCAGAGACGGTAGTACTAACACCTGCCAGAACCAAGAGCGCCACGAGTTGTCGACGGACTCGTTAGTGTAGAAGTCTTGAGTTCCATCGTACGTGCCCAAACAAGTCCTAAGTAGATAAATGTTCAAATTTATCAACTTTGCTTAATGCGAGATAGACCCACTCGGCGTCAAGAGTGCCACAGACTGTCGAAGGACGTTAGTGGTCTCGATACGAAAGGTCGAGGAAAGACGCGTACTTTTCGAGTAGTATTGTGTCTTGAAATAGTTTCCCCATGCTGGAAGAGCATGCTTAAGACCCCAGCCGTTTTTTCCAGCACTAACCCCGTCCTTGACTTCAAGGGCGTCACAGAACTGGAAGAATTGAGCACCGGGGCCTGTGGTGGGCTGCAATGACTGCCAGTCCCAGAGATTGTTTCTCACTGAAGAGAGTATCAGTAGTGCCATGAAGAGGAGAGGCTCAGTTGACACCTACAGGTACCAAGAACATCAAGATCATGAGTAACATTCGTGAGGCCAAAGAGAGCTTTGAGCTCAGACTTGGCTTTCGCATTCCCACCCCTGAAGACTTGATCAAAATATCCAACCACGGCACTGACATCAGCTGAGCAATTCGCTGGCATATTCTGACGGATGGGCTCGAAGTATTGCCAGAAGTATCTGCAATGATATACCGAGTCAGCTCAATCAAAGAAGTTCTGATCTCCATAACATATACTCACTCGATGGTTTGTACAACACCAGATGAGCTATAGGACGCATGGAATAGACCGGGTTTACTATGGAGCACAATTATTTTCCATGTATGCACCAATGATGCGGGAACTTGCGTACTTGACCATAACATAGCTTGCCAGTTGACCCTATCACCCGACATGCCCGTGTTAGCTATCCGAAGTCTGATATGGAGGTAAAATGATATCCACTGACTGAATAGCTACCTCCGACAAAGATCCACGGCGCCTTTCCAGGTGTGACTGCATCCCCCCNTGGCATGGGGAGTACAACATTCTCAGCAAAATATTCGAAGTCATCTAATGCTTGTTGAACGTTCAACAATTGCAGACTTTCCACAGAAAGGTCGGGAAGGGGGTTCGAGAGCCCATAGAATCGGTGCTCGAAGACGATCGCGGCACCGTTCTGTTGTTGTGCAATGAGACCGTTGATAGTGCGGTTGGTCAAGTAGCCATCGTAACCTGGAAAATTTCCGAAGTCAAGAAGTGTAAATGAGGCCGAGGCTGGCCGACTCACCCTCAGCGTTGCCTTCTCCGGGGGTCATGAAGATAATGGGACCACCTATATGGAGCGTGGCTTCAGCGAGAAAAAATCAATCCAACTATCAAACCCACCAGGCTCATAAAACTCCCATGTGTGCCAATACCGTTGCTTGAAAGTGCCCTTTGAGGGATCCTGTTAATGCGAAAGTGAGTATGAATAGCGTTACTTTTGATTCGAAGTTTACATTGTGGTCAATGAGCTGGTCAAAGTAGTACGTCGTATCATACGGTGGAATTTCAGTCCCATTTCGGTCTGTAACAGGTGCGTCGGGGATGTTCTGAATACGAGGGATTGCAGGTATATGCATCGCATTCCCATGAGGGCGACCATCGGGAAGAATGGCGTTGGCATATGATGCAAATGTCAATCCAAGGGTGAGCAGAGCACCGACGTGGACCAAGGAGGGAGCCATTGCTACCGGGGGATACAGGCAACGAAGCTGAATCGCCAACACATCCCGTTCGAGGTTTTATATCTCGCCAATTCTCGTAAGGAAAAGGCTTCCATCGGGAAGATCATGTAGCATGGCGCAGAAGTTCGATGGGGATGCAGCGGGCCCATATGCACGCAGAGTGGATCAAAGCAATTATAGCAACTCCACCTGGTTAGAGTGATAGGAAGCACACGCATCGCAATTTTCCCATGCTGATCAAGGAGAAGTCAAAGTCAGGGTATGAAGGAACACTTGGTGATCAAGTTCCCAGATAAAAGTAGTCCAGTTACTCAGAATAGTGAGACAAGAGGTGTGGCCGTACTGTCTGTGTCTGACGGTAAACGGTATTTTCAAATGTATGCATAGATTAGGGAGCCTATATGTCTCCGGATCGATGATAAGGTTATAGGGAGCACATGTTCTTGCGAGTCGGTGCTGTGAGAGCGTCTTTGGTCGGGTCCCCCTCGCCGCACAAAAACGGCAGTCGAGCGGAAAGATAGATGTATTTATAAATATAACGATGATGGGAAAATCGGTGAGGTCCGAACATGTCTGTTTAGGGCTCAACTGGAGGTTGGTAGCACCCGTTAGTATAAACCCATGATTTTGGTCATCGCACTTGACGTTTACCAGAGATCTGAGGCCAAATGATTGAATAAAGTGTTGTTTCAACGGCAAAATGGGAGTTTCACGCGAGAAAATGATACATGACGACGATGCCATCTCCCATGGTGTGATATCTCTGGTGCCCTGGAAGTCGCGTTTTATCAAAGACGTCAAGTTTGAATAGACAAAAGTTCATAATGAAAGCTCAAAGCGCACGTATGCAAGTGAAGAAAGTATCATGTCCCATGGCAAGCGTAATTACATAACAGTGCACTGTGCAAGTTTGATGTCAGGATGTCATAGTGGCGGTGCTCGAATGCGGTCACATGATGTTTGGAGGTAAAACGCTCCGTATTTGGATGTCGCTTTCCTTGTTTCTGGTTTCCATCTGTTTTCGTTCTCCAGTTCGTTCAACCAGAATCCTGCGGCTTGTGTTTTGGTTTCCACTGCACAGGCTTTACGCCTTATTCACGCACATACGCTCTCGACGCTCTCTCAAGAATTCCACGATTTTGTTGTAACCGTTCAAAATGCTTCCTCTCATTCCCGCTCTCGTGCTTGCTTTCTTGTCTTTTATTTGCTCTGCCTTTGTTATCCTTCGTATTCTTCTTCCAATTCTACCTCCATCTCCTTTGAGTCGACGGGTCGCTCCGGTATGTGAAGTCATACCCACAGCTTCTGTCAATTTTCTTACCGCTCCTTACAGGCTGAGTTCGGCCTTCCCAACTTCCGTTCTCTCTCCCCCGCTGACAAGAGGTATGATAGAATTTGGTTTATTTCTAGCACTACTAATGAAGTGTAGTCATCTATGGTTGGCATCGTTGGACGTCATCGCACTCGCTGCTTTCTGCTGGCAAGCAATCGCCGAAACCATGGGGGGTCCAGTCGGTACGGCTAGTGCCAATTCCGCCGCCGCGTCTGTGAGGCTTTGGTTGGCTCTCACTTTGAGACAGACTTGCATGCTTGTTATTCTCGGAATCACGCTCCTCCATGTTCGTCTAGGCCGCTCAGTGTCGTTCGGAAGGAAACATTGGATGCTCTGGGCGCCGACTTTCCTCCTCGCGGCCACGTCCACAGCGCTTGCTGGTGTTCTCTCCGGTGCTGGCGTTGCCACCCTCTTTGTGGGTCTAGTTGGTTATACTTCTGCGGTTGCCGTGTTGAGCAGCATTGTTTTCGCTTGTCTCATCGGCACTCTCATGATAATTAAGCGTAATCTGGATGTCATCGCCGACGATCAGGATACATGGCCCCCTATGAAGCAAGTCGCTGGCAATGCCAGCTCTCCCTATGGCTCTGAGGATGTCGATGCAATCAAAGACGGCGCCTCATGGATCACATCGACCGCAGGGTCCCGCCGGAATTCGGTGTCAGCGTGGTCTTTCACCACTCACCAGACCACTGTGCCTTCCCAGCACGGACACGGGCGTCCTCAGAATAGCCTCCACCCTTCAGTTCCAGCGAAGTCGTCGTATTGGTTCGACCGTGCTTTGAACGAAGACTGCGTACCTCCTGTACCACCTCTTCCCGCTTCTTACAGCCAACTTTCACAGACAACACCGACAACTGGGGGTCTTGCCGAATCTGACCCATTCCATCGAAGTGCACCGAGTCCGGTGCCCGACCACCCTCGCCAGCGTCTTGGTTCTCAAACTTCCTGGCTGACTTCCACAAGTGGTTCACACCCTACCCTTTCTGCATGGTCTTACCCTGCATCGCCACATGATGGTTCATTTTGTGGTAGTACGTCAAACCTGAACGCGGAGCTACTCCCTACGACACCTGTATCGCGCCCAACCACACCTGGGTTGGCTAATGCACAGGTACTGGGAGGATATGGCTACAGTCCCTCTGGATCTTCCGCGGAGAAGGGCCTTGCCGCGCTTGCCGCTCCCGCAGGAACAGCCCTTGATATTTCTGCTTATCGCTCTATTGGTTGGTTTTTCTCATTCTGGGTCCCTGTGGTAAGTTACATCTAGGTATATCCCATTGATGTATTTGGCTGATCCCTTTTTTTCTCCTTCTCCAGGGTTTTGCTTATCCATATCTCATCGCTTCATTCCAGCACAGTGAGATTTCAACAATTGTTTCAGTACTGTTAATTCTTTCTGTGACCTGTACGTTTAGTTCTGAGACAGCATCACCGCCTTCTAACAATTCTTTAGTGCCGGCACCTATCATGGCCGTTAATGTCCTAGCTGGTTCTCCTCTCCCAATTCCGACTGGACTGTTCGACGTTCGTGGCAATSTCCCTGGAAATATGAACCGCGGCTCCACTACAGTCGCTGGAAGCCTTCCTCCTAGCAAATGGTCTCATGAGTACAAGCGTAGCACTAGCGCT